>DWGY01000009.1:0-38390 GCA_018247315.1 Bibasis iluska mahintha
CCACCAAGAATAAAGCGGTCCCGGAGGTCGGGCGTGCTGTTTTTACCGTCACACAGCACCCAGTGAGCCGGCATAGTGGTGCCGCTGTACATGACAATGGTACCAACAGGAATATCGGACATAGTGTATCACCTTTAATAATTTACTTAATAAAGGGTGCAGTATCATCTGCACCACGTGTTTCATTACAGATAAACCAGCGGCAATAAAAATCATGCCGTCTTGATAAATACGGTAACCGGCATCACCGGGATGTCCGCTGTCCGTTACGCAGGGACAACCGACATAAAGGCCGGACATATCGCAGGCCGCGGCACTTCAGCTACCGTGGCAACGGGTTTATATGGGCAGGCTCCCGCCCATAAATAAATTTCTTTCCGCTTCACGCCGGCGAACCAGTCCTGGCAACCGCAGTCCGCCGGCGTGAATTGCGCCGCTGGCGCTGTTAGTGACGGTCCAGCGGCACCATTTTCCGGAAACATTAATACCCCCCCGGCATCGCCATCCTCCGCTGAAAAATCGGAAGGATATAATCCATCATAAGCTAACTCGATTAAGTTAATTAAAAGCCAGCAGGTCAAAAAAAAGCACCAACTTAACCCCTTATGCATTACGCGACAACTCAGAACCATTCTGAGTATTAAAGACTATTTTCGGACCACTGAAATTCAGCCCCTTCGCTTCGGGGCTGAAGTGGTTTCAATTACCTGTACATCAGGGCTTGTACTACTGGCGATAGAATCTGTTTTTATGTTCAGCGTTTGTGAGAGTCACCTTATAGTTAAATCCCAGATTATCAACAGATTCATAATCAGGACTCTCTCCCTTATAAATAATCTGAATCCTTAGAATCGCATTTTGGTTCGGGTTAATTACGTGATCTGTATTTTCAGCACTCATTAATAGTGAGTTACTCACGCTTGTTTTATAGTCCCCCTCCCTTACCCAGCTTTTTTCCGAAATCAACCAGTCCGGGTCTAAATACCCCCCCCCTTTAATTTTGAAGAATAAAAACCAGTCCGTTACAAGTACGTCCTCATTATTTTTAAGCGTGATATCATATGAATATACGAATTCATCACCATCAGGTGTGCGCTTCCATTTTTTTACAAACTGTTGTTCTACGTCCCGTTCGCTTTCCGGGAAAATTAGTATGTAGTGTCCTTGATTAGTTGCGGATTTACTTCCGGAGTCATCTTCAACATAGAATTCAGCCCAGAATGGGCCAGAGTCTGGTAGTACTTTAAGAGGATGATAGACTACCACAACATTTCGCGTCTCCCCGGCTTTCAATGTAAATCCTTCAGGAATATCGACAGCCTCAACGTATTCTGTTGAATCTAAATTCGCATCATTATTGATGGCAGACAGCCTCAGATTTAGATTATTAAAATCCTCATTGCCGTGGTTAGTTACGCTTACTGGTCCATAAATATAATCCTGCCCGATATCACCTTTGGCATCATTAAAATTCACATTATCAAAATCTACCGTAACGGGAAGTAACCTGACCTGCTCTGTTTTTTTCATAATATCTCCAATGAATTATGGTGCAACCACACCATTTAGTAAAATTTGTCCGGTACCCTCATCATTATTTACATAAAGATGCAGGGTATCCCCCTCACTAATTGAATGTTCGAAAATTTCAATTATTAACTGGTTATAACCATGGTGAAACTTAGTATACTCGCTGATAATTGCTTTTTTAGTACTGTTGTAAATAGCCGCAGTCCACTTGAGTGATTCAGGACCACCATCTGGAACTATGAGCAGATACTTTCCGGGAATGAAATAATTGACCATTGTTGTTCTACTGACTTCACCCACTTCATAACGGTGCATCTGGTTAGTGTGTGTAAACATTGGGGAAACAACAAGTGTCTCTGCAGGGTCGCGATTTAGCTTTTCACTCATAAAGATATTTCCTCATTTAATTGTTAAACGTGTCGTATCTCCTCGCTGAGGAGAAGTTATTTACCTTGTTTACTTAAAATACCCCCACTTTCATTAAATAGCTGCCATTCAGCTTCACGACGCCGCATCAGTCCCGGCAGCGAGACGCCGCCGGCATAAACCCAGCGCAGAAGTTCGTTGGCCGCACCGTTATAATCCCCGGCATTAAGCTTTCTCAGCAGCGTTGAAGAACGAAAGTTGCCGCTGCCGAGGTTGAACACAAACGAGACCAGTGCATCGAACTGGCTCTGTCTGAGGGGAACCGTCACCAGCCTGTTGACTGTGTTCTCCGGGACCACAATATCCTCACGTAAAAAATTTTCCGCCTGTGATTCATCAATAACATCACCGGAACGGACGTCGTTGGTGTGTCCATAACCGACCGTCCATACCCCGGCGGAGCACTGATAAGCCTGAAGGCGTAACCCTTCCCAGTGTTTAATCAGATTAAGACCATGCTCACTGAGTTTCATTTTTCATCCTTTTATGTCATCCCAGGGTACCGATTTAGTAAAATGTTTTCTTTCCGAAAAGGCGCTTATCTTCAGAGTACGGCATGACAAAAATTCCCCTGCAGTTAATTAAGCAGTAAATATCTTTTATGTAAGATATCACTGGTCCTTATTTTTCATTTCCGGCCGGTGTCGCAGCAGGCTGACCCGGTGAATAAGGCTGGTTATCAGTGTGATGACCAGCGCACTGCAGAAAAAGGCCCCGACGGCCCTTTCATCTGAAAAAACGTCGGGAATTATCATCTTAATCAACTCAAGCGTCACATCAGCCCCCAGAATCCCCATTGAGAAGGAGATACAAAAAGCCAGGAACTGCTTTTTACGGTCAAAGCTTCGTTGCGTCATCGCCCATACAAGAGCACCACATAGCGAGGCCACAATGATACTTAAGTCGGCGTGAGGCTGAACCGGAACAGACATCACTTGTCCTCCGAAATCTGCTGAAATGGTCTCAGTGAGTTCCGGTCTTTGCCCGGATGGCGGTACTTACTAAGAAGTATATTGTTACTGCTGACGACAGTACGCCTGTAAACCTCTCAATAAAAATGGTTATTATCGATCGTTTAGGGTGAGTTTAATAGCCTATACCTATCACTACGAAAATAACGATCGTCGAAACAAATTAAAAAGTGTAACTATTATTTTCATCCTGATGAAAGCATTAAGATATTTTACAGGCTTCGTTCTTTAAACGGGCAGAAGAGTAAGTTAGCAAACGTCTGCACTTATAATAAAACGACGTTTTACAAATGCCGCAAAGCGGCATGGAGGCGCCAGCTGAATCTGAATATGGCACAGCAGGTGAATGGCGCCGTAGCCCGGCGAAGCCGGTTACATTGTTGATAGTTTCCACTAATCCATCCCTTCGCCCTGCCAGACTAAAACCCGCTAAAAGCGACACAGAAGCCTATGTGCGCTGTCGGAGTGGTCACGACAAGGCGAAGCCGCCGTCGGGGCGTATCTCCGCGTTAGCGGGCCGTGAGGGCCGCTTACGGGAGTGTACGATAAAACTTTCAGCGACACTGCTTACAGCCACTCAGAAATCTAGTTACAACATCCATCATTAAAAGCGGCACTGTTCCGGGCCTACGGCCCGGGGCGGCGCGGCTTTTCAGTGGTGGGACGGGCTTTGTTTTTTCAGACGGGCGATGGTGCCAGGAGATGAGTGCTTTGTGCTTACTCTAAGCTGTGTCGGGGCCCGTCGCGTAGCGCCGGGAGCTACTTAAGGTCGTTGCCGAACCGGCGCGGACGTGAGTCCGCTGCAAGGGCGGTCATTCATCGAGCCTGTCCACAGACCAGGCGACGAACAGGTTATGTATTTATAAGAAGAACATAAAGTTATTTAAAAGAAGTACAGAGCTGGTTTTTAAAGGAAACCATGCACTCTGAAATCAGGCCGGCTGGCGCTCTGTGAGCATAACGGTTGTAACTTTGTGGAAAGGTCCATTGCAGTTATGTGTGCGGAAGTAAATTCAGCGACAGAAAATGATGCCGGTGATGAGATTTCAGGCCATTACGGTGGCGCAACGATACGGGTTCAGGTGGAAAACCTCACCAGCTAGCTCAGATAATGAGCAACGGCAGGCAACAGGCGTGCGAAATCCTCCGGCGCTAACCGGATTTTTCACTCTGGAAGGGTTATATAGGGACGGTGGCCAGCCGCGTGTAGTTGTTGCCCCGCGACATCAGCATGCGCTCTTTCACGCGGCGCTCCAGCTCACGTTCGAGAGCATCCCTGTCGCCGACGAAACGCCCTCTGGCGTAATCACGCGTCAGCTGCTGTTTCACCAGCGTCACAATGTCCTTACGGGTTCTGTCCGCGTCACGTCGGGCGCGGGCGCGTTTCAGCCCGTGCTGTTTACGTTCGGACTGGTAGCTGCGGAACCGTTCGCGCACAAACCGCCAGGCCTTTGCTATCAGCTCGTCCATCTCCAGCGGCTTCAGCTTCTGCTTCTGACGCTGCTGATTCTCCCATTCCACGCGGCTGCGCCGCGCGGCCACAACAGCCACGTCAGAGACGTCGAGCGCGGAGAACAGTGCCGGCGTGAAGGTGATATCGGTCGGGATGTTGCAGCCAATCTGCGGGTCATACTCGGTCTGGTAGGTAATCAGCCCCAGCTCCGCCATAAACTTCAGCGCCCGCGTGGCGCGGGTGATGGACAGATTGCCGCTTTTCGATTCCGTGGCCAGCCCGCACTCGATGGCCAGATTGGTGATGGAGCGCTGGACGCGGTTGGCCAGCGGGTCATAGTGGAAGCACAGCCCCTGAAGCAGCGCATCGATGGCCCGGCGGCGCAACAGTGGCGGCATCCGGTGACGTTTACCCAGCGAGCGTAAGAACGCCACATGGATGGAAAAGTCAAAACGGGACGTGAAACCTTCGGCTTTCGCCATCAGCTTACGGCAGAACGGCAGCGTCTTTTTGCCCTCACGCGGGGTGAATTCCGGATTCGGGTTTTTGACCTGCTGGTAATGAGTGAACAGGGCCTGAGCGTCAGCCACACCTTCCTGCGCTTATGTTGCACGGAAGGAGCAGGTAGCACAGAAGGTATTGCAGTTTTCTGAGCATGCACATATACTCCCTGCATAGAGCAACAGCTTCTATGCAGTTTTAGTTGACCCCGATTAATCTTCTCGCCCGCCAAAGTGATGAGATTATCGGGGTTTTCGTTTTTCAGGCTCTGGTGAATCCACCGTCGAACCTTTTCCCTGCCACCTTACGGCGTGGCCCACCAAAATTTCTTAATTCTGGACAGAAATTTAGCACCGATTCATTATGCGCTCAAGAACGTTAACCCATAACATTGTTTACTTCTGTGGGATACCTGCATCGGCGATAAGCCGACTGATCATTTCTGCCTGAGAAACGCCTTCAGCCTCACACAAGTTCTGTAAACGCTCTTTCAGAACAGTTGGAACGTAAACTTTGATTTCTTTATGGGTTTCTTTTCGGCGCTCCATTAGTGCTTGTTGTCGTTCAGACACAGATAATGGATTACCTTTTCTGTAAGCACGTTTCGATGAGGAAGTTGCTGCATTTACGGCTTGCGACATCTCTGCCTCCTCAAAGATCAAAAAAGGATCGTCCCGCAGAGAATACTACAGAATCGGTAAATCAGCGACTTAACTTTTATCGAAAAGGTGATCTGCGTTGGCGCACGGATCACCCCTGTCAGTGAGAGGCTATCTGTACGCCATTATCAGTAGGTCGAGTGCCAGTCTGTTCCCATTTCCCAGCGGGACTGCCAGTGAGACAGATACTGGCTGGCGATGGCGGGCATAAAGCGCATCACCACCACGTTCTCCGAATTTTTACTCGCTCCCGCTCTGCTGAAGTTATAGCTTCCTGACTCAACTGTATGATTATCAACAATTAAAATCTTATCATGTTGGATAGGGAAACGGTCGTTTGTCCTCAGCGGAATACCGGCATTCACAATCAGATTCATTGCCGCCATGCTGGCCCTGTTGCGGTTGCCTTTCTCGTCGATAACGATTTTTACATCCACGCCCCGCTGATGTGCGGCAATAAGCGCTTTCATCACGTCCGGATCGGTGAAGGAATAAGCCATCATCCGGATACTCTGCTGCGCGGAACCGATGGTGTTCAGCACCAGAAGACGGCCAGTCCCTTCAGGAGAAAAACCCACCTGAATATCCGGAGCCGTCGATATCCCCGCGTCGGGGGGGAAGGGCAGAGAAGACAGCAGGGGAAGACAAAGAAAGCTGGCCCTGACCAGTCTTCCGCATGAAAATAGCATCATCATGATTCCTTTGGATTTTTAACAGAAACGCCGGGGGCGGGTAAAACTTGCTTTTACCCGTTTCCGGGGTTGACCTACTGAGCGCAGCGAAGGCGGTAGCCCTGCTCCCGACCGGGGAGGCAATATGCTATCCTTCCGCGCGACGAAAAAAATGGAGTGGTACTGGTTGACTGTCTTTTATCAGAAACGCCCGACCGAAGAACTGATGCATCTGGCATGGTGCCTGCTGGTAGCGATAAAGCTGTCGCAGAAACAGGGCAAAATTCGCACAGATTTACAGATACACATGTTCATCATGCAGTGGCTGGCTGCCGCGCAAAAACGCAAGCTGTTCCCCCGCTCGGTCGCACAGGACATTCTCTGGCTTCTCGACCAGGGGAAGCACTACGGTTTTGGTGCCAGGCTGCACCGCAAGGTGGAGTACATCTGGCGTGCCAGCACGGGCGAACTGGCGAAACAAAGCGTGTTATTCCGCTTCACGTATTTTATTGAAACGCTGAAAACAATGGGCTGGCTGGACTTTCTGCTGTCACAGCAGGAATGGCGTAGTTATCACAGGGAATCAGCAACGGCCAGCGCGGTGTATACCCCCAAAGCAGAACTCCATCCTGCATTCAGTGACGGCGGCGAACTGCTTAAACCGCTGGAGATCCGCTTCACCGGTGATATTTCAGGCGTATTTCCGTTACTTGAGCAATGCCATTTAAAAAGCGAACAGCGGCCTGATGAGGAAGGCTTTTCCGTTATCCGGCTGCTGCCGGAAAAGGCATAGCAACCGGCGTCAGTCCTCGAAAGATTTTTCTTTCACAATGTCCCGCTCGATCTGCTTCAGATGAAGTGACTGATCGGGCTGACTCCCTGCTTCCGGCGCTTTCTCCGGCGATTTATCGCCCAGCGCCGCCGCAATATCGCGCCCAGTAAGCGGATATTCCTCCTCTTTAAGTTTACCGGCCAGCAGCCCGGTATGGATATCATCCTCCGGCTCGCTAATGGCGGCGAGTACCTCTTCCGGGCGAATATCCTTCTCACCTTTACCCTGTTTTTCCAGGGCTTCACGGGCAAGTCGTTCCGCCTCCTGTTCTGCGTTCTCCTTCGGTTCAGGAATGAAGGGAAGGGGGTCTTCCGGTTTCCCGGCAACGTTGCGGGCCAGCTGCGCGGTCAGGCTGTCATCGACTACCTGATCAGCGCCGGTGATACGGCTGATATTGAGCGGTAAACCCTCGCCCTCCATCCTGACGATCACGCCGCTGTCGGGGTGCTGCTGTGCAAGCTGCAACCCTTCAGGCAGGCTCTCCGCGATGCGGTTTTCCCCGTTCCGGCTCTGCTGTATCCCCGCAAACCTCGCATCACTGCTGCCAATGACCCTGAAATCACCGGGTAAGGACACGCCGTTACGCTTATCCGCATTTATCGTCAGAATCACCACGCCTGAACGGTTGCCGTTACTGTCCCACAGCGCGAAAGCCAGCCCCGGCTCCGGATGCCGCCTGACGCCCGGCACAAACAGGCCCTGTGATTCACCTTCAGCCAGCCCGTAGGTTTTCAGCAACGCCCGGCCAGCGGCAACATCGGCAAGAGGGGAAGCCCAGGACAGAATCCCCTCTGCCGTCCTGCCCGCCCGATCCTCACCCGCCATCAGATATTCATGAGCGGTACGGTCACTCGTATCTTTACTGAGTCCGGCAAGCCATGCGGCTTTATCTCTGGTATAGGCCTGGACATGCTCTTTCATACGCGAGAGCTTAACGTAACTACTTTCTTTCGTTGACCTCTCGCCCTCCAGCGTAATAACAAAGCGGGAACTGACGCCTTCCGCGCCGTAGGCTGTCACGGCATACCCCAGGTCGGTATGCATATCTGCCGGATCGCTGAGGTCAAGACGGCGGGTAAGCTGGCCGTCCCGGCTGCGGAGCGTCATACTCTGGTTGTCGATTTTCTCCACATCCCAGAAGCTGTTACCGATATAGCCCCGTTCAGCATCTGAGCGGGTAAATCGTATTCTGTCGCCCTCACTGACGCTGATAGCCCTGGGCTGATAGATTTGCGCATCCTCGGTACTGTTTTCGAACGGTGACAGGATTTTCTCCCGCCCGTCATGCCCGGTAAGTGTCACCAGCCCGTTCTGCCGGTCAGTGCTGCCGACCGTCCAGTATTCCCGGTTAATCAGCGCAATTCTTCCCGTCTGGTCAGCCCATCCCGTCAGGCTCCGAAGCTCATTGTGACGGACGCGAACCGGATCGAGTATGGTAATTTCATGTTCGTTCTTTATCATCCCTGCCTGTTGTAAATTATCATGGATCAGTTGATTAATTTCCCGCCTGTCCACGTTGAGATCGGCAACGGCCAGGGTATCTTCACGAGCTTCGGCTGTCCGTCCGGCAAAATCAGCCGCTATCGCTTCCGTCACGCTGGCGGGCATCCCGGCCTCACGTAACGCCCGGGCCTGCTCTTTATCCGGACTGACCTGCTCCACGGATGATGCAGGAACGAATGCACCGGCTTCTCGCGGCACCACATCTGGTGAGACGTTTTCAGCCTTCTCCAGCGCGAGCGCATGTTGCCCCTCAATCATGGCATACACCACTTCCCGAAGCTCCGGCGTCTGGCGCACAATCTCCTTCATAACCGCTGTATCTATGGCGCTGCGCTGCTGCATCAGCCGGAACGGCTGTCCCGGCTCAATGGCCTGCAACTGAGCATCATCCCCGCTCGTGATGGCCCGCCCGCTGCCGGTGGCGATAGCCTGGTAAGCCTCACACATCGCCCGGTTGCCAATCATTGACGCCTCATCAATCAGGAATAGCGTATTGCTGTAGTCCGGTTTCTCGCCGTTCATCCGGGCCTGTCTGTCTTCCCAGATAAAGGATTCCAGCGTCTGCGCCCGGACGCCCACGCTTTTCATTTCTCCGACAGCAATATGAGTAGGAGCCAGCCCCACCACCTCCGGTCGCTGGTTATCTGGCAACGTCTCCATTGCCGCCAGCATGGCTTTAAACTGCGTGGTTTTACCCACACCGGCGTAGCCCTGCACCGCCGTAAAGCGGTCAGCGCTTTCCAGCACCATGCGCGTGGCGGCCTGCTGCCCTGCCGTCAGCCCCGTAAGATACTGTTCAGGCACCGACGCCATCAGCGGCGTGACGCTGCCTTTCCCTTCCGCGATATGGCGCAGAATGGCCTTTTCCGTTTCAAACGTGGATTTTGGCAGCATCAGCCCGGCTTCCAGCCGGATAAGTTCACCGTCCTTTACCTGGCGGTTAATCTCGGACTGGATAGCCGGAATGCTGACCGCTGAATTAATACTGAGCGCAGCACTGAGCAGTTCCGGGGCCAGGAACGCTGTTTTCTCATGCTGCACCTGACTGAGGGCCAGATACACGGCCTGAGCCGCCGGGGTGCGTGGCAGTTCTCTTGCGGCATCGAGGGCGGCATCAACCCCTTTTGCGCCGGTGGCCGCTTCCACCTGGGCGCTTATCACCCGCACAGCAGGGCTGCGGGCAAGTTTTGCCTCGCCCCGTTCAGCATCCATTGCGGTAAATATCCGGATATCACTGCCGCTGCGGGTCAGGGTATTAAGCACATCATCGCGCATCTCACGCCCGCTGAGTGCCGCCAGCACTTTTCCTTCAGGCGCTATCGATTTACCCAGGGATTCAACGTAGCGGTGTTCAACCTTCAGGGGCTGAGTGATATCTGCCCGGATAACCTTTCCGTTTTTCTCCAGCGCAACAACGCCATCACCGGCGCTGACTACGCTGACCACATCCTGCGCCTTCAGCTTACCTTTCGCTTCCCTCCCCGTAACCCTTAGCTGATCACCGGGGGCCACCTCCAGCGTCCGGGATTTGAAAAGGCTCCATGAGGCGTCAATCTGGCTGATTTTTTGATGCTGCTGTTCACCAGCCCCATTCACCAGGCGAAGAACACTGGTTTCAGCGCCAACACGATCAATACGCCAGCGCTCCATGTTCTTTTCATCGGCATTCCAGCGCTCCATCACCATACCTTCGCGGTAGGTATCGCGGCTTTTCCGGTTCTTACTGTCGAGCCAGACCGGTGACAATGTTTCAATCCGGATATCATCGCCGGAGATACGCCCCTGCTCACGTAGCGCATCACGAATGTACCCCGTCAGTACCTGTTGCTCACGCTCACCGGCAACCTGCGCAACGACGCCATGCCCGGCGGTAATATCGCGGGCATACTCTGCGGCAAGAGTGCTGTAGCGGACTTTTTTATCCGCTTCAGACGTAAGCTGTGCCACAGGCACCGGCGCGTCATTGAAACGATAGTGGGCGGCACCTTCCTCCTGAAGAACCGAAAGGACGCTGCCTGTTCCCTGCCGTTTTCCACTGTCCATCATCAGGATCTGCGCACCGCTTTCCCGCGCTTTTTCCATCAGGAATACGCTCTCCTTCAGCCCCAGCGTTTCGGCCTCCGTGACAATCACGGTGGTATGAGCAGTCAGCGGAAGATCGGCTTTCAGTGCGCCACGTCCGGCAATCAGCCCGGACAGCGTTTCACTCTCTCCCAGAAAGGCTTCACTTTTGCGATCTGCGGCCAGCACCATAACCTGACGCCCCTGTGACACCGCCAGCCCGGTCAGTTGTTCGGCCCGCCCACGCTGGACGGCCGCACCGCCGCGCCCATATATCACCGCAAGCGGATCGCGACTCTCTGCCAGTTCAGCACAGACGCCGGAAACGACGGCAAGCGTCCCGTTCAGCAGGGCTTCGCCGGAGACAATCGCGCGACCGGAATCCATATGCTCCCGCGCAAACTGGCGAACCGTCAGTTCATCGAGCACATGGATATCAGACGTGAAAATACCCTTATCCTTATCGAGGGCAATAAGACGCCCCTGTTCAATGGCGGTATCGATACCCGTTCTGGCCCGCTGCACCATATCCTTTTCCGCTGGCAGAAGTGACACAACGGCGGTCAGCACTTCGCTGTAGGCAAACTGCGCTTTTTTATCACTGAGTGACGACAGCGCCTGCGTGATGGCCTCTTTCATTGCAGGTTCTGCCGTGCGTGTCACGCTGGCCGGAGAACCCGCTTCCGCTTCGCCGCGTTCTGCTGCCTGCGACCGGCTGCGCTCACGGGCAGCCAGGATCGTCTTATCCGGATCAAAGTCGTAGTCCGCCAGCACCTTATCCCACTGCTCACGTCTCGCTTCCCCTTCGACGAACTCCTTGTTTTTACGGGTATCCAGCGCTGCTACCGAGCGGGAAAGCGGGCTGGCATCCCGCCCTACGGCATCATCAATCTGCGCGGTTCGCTGAGAAAATGCGCGGATCACATCCGGTGGGACTTCAGCAAATTCATACATACCATGCGGCCCGCTTCTGACCGGCGTGTAACCACAGTCTTCCACCATCGGGCGTAAATACTCACGATAAAACTGCCCGTAAGCGAGCTTCATATCGTAAACCTGCTCACGAATACCGCTGCGCTGGCGGTTATCACTTCCCAGCGCGTGCCATTTATCGTCATCAGCCCTGGTGACATTGAACAGCAAACCGTGCGAATGAAGGTGCATTTCACCTTCACGGTTCGTATCATGCGTATAGACAGCGGCAACCATATTGCCGGTCGTCACCGTAGTGGTGACACCGTCACGGGTAAGGCGGGTATTGACACTTTTCTCCACTTCGAGCATTGCCAGCCTGACCGCCTCATTATGTGCATCAATCAGCCTGGTATCCCCGCCCAGCAGGGCGAGAATGGAAAGACTTTTTGGCGCACCAAAGGTCAGATCCATGCCCGGACGGTTTGTTTCATTACCCGCTATCTGGCGGGAAATCACCGTGCCATCCGGCAGATGCCCCCTGAGCATTTCATCAAAGACTTCCGGGACGACCGTTCCCTCCAGTCCGAGCATGGCCGCACCCTTCCCCAGCCAGTGACCATCGGCATTTTCCAGCGTCTCAAAGTTGGCTTCACCGCCGTAATATTTGGCATCGCCATGAATCGGTTCAACAGAAAGCATCACAACTCCATATCAATTTCATGTGACGGGTGGTGGTTAATATTCACCTCCTCACGACGCACCTCGTCACGGGTGCCGTGCTGCATCTCCTGCTGCCAGGCTTCATACGCCTCCATATCGATAACCTCACCCTCCGTGCTGACGCCACGAGGTATTTCGTTCTCACGGCCACCGCCACGGGCGGGTTTATCCGTCACGTCTGGCTTTTCAGCAGACGGGCCGCCTGAAGATGAATCTGGCCCGGCCACAGCCGGTGCAGGCGGCACGCTTACGGAATTGCCCGCCGGTGCCGCATCGGTTTTCCCCTGAGTGTCGGAAGCGATAAACAGCTTTCTTGCTGCCAGTCGTTCACTGCTTTCCTGCTGACTGATTTCCTGTTCAATTTCAGGGTCGAGAGACGTTTTCACGTCGCGCTCCAGAATGCCTTCCGCGACTTTCGGCAGGGGCTGATATTTCAGGGTGAGGCGAACAACGGGATATTTGCCGGGCAGCGTGACGAAGCACTGAAGGTCTTCCAGTCCCTGAACGTCTGAATAGCTGACTATCGATACCCGTTCTTCGTCTTTGCCGTAGCTGATACCGTCACGCACCTCATCCGTACCAAAGCTGGTCTGTTCAGAGAAACGCCTGCGGACGGTCTGGCCGATATCTTCCTCAACAAATTTCGCAATGGCCGCGCTGGGTGAACGGAAAAAATATTTGGTATTCAGCAGGTCATAGATAGCAGCGGCAAATTTGGGGCCATAAGTTTCTTCAAGCTGCGCATAGGACTGAAAACCCAGCACAAAGCAGCCGCCATACTTTCGGGCCTCCGCAATGATGTAGGGCAGATTAGGCAGCTTATGCAGGGAAGGCAGTTCGTCGTAGAAGAACCAGACACGCCGGTAGCGGTTCTCATGCAGTGACAGAAGGTTGCCGGACGCAATCCCCAGCCACATAGAGATAAGCGGCTTCAGCGATTCATGGTGACGCTGGTTGGACGTGATAAACAGCCAGCCGCTGCGCTTTTTATCGCTGTTGCCCTGCATCCATTCACGGATGGTGAACGGCTTTTTGCCCTCGCGGTCGATGCCCTGCAAATAGCGCAGCGACTTCACATAGTTGGTGAGAACACTTCGGATTGAGATGGCGGTTTTCTCAATGCTGCCATCTACCAGCGTGGAAGCAGGCGTTCCGGCCAGAAAGTCACGGAGCTTGTCGAGCTTGATTGCCAGTAGGGTGCGCAGGAAGCTGTTATACGTTCGCTTTTTATCGCCGCGCATCTGCTCCGCACCTTCAGCAAAAATCGTTCTGGCCGAACCCTGCCAGAAGGGGTCACCGCTGTTTCCCATAGGAATAAGCGTTTCAGTGACAGCCTCCAGGTCGGGGAGCGTCTGACATTCCGCCCACATATCCCAGTTAGCACAGCGCCTGTCCATCGGGTTAAGAATGATATCGATGGATTCATCATAAAATTCTTCAACAAAGGTATTCCCTTTGTCATAAATAATGACCGGAACACCGGCTTCACGAAGATGGAGTAATTTCTTACGCATCAGCGTGGATTTCCCCGTACCGACCGTACCGTGCATGGCGAAGTTCTGTATTTCTGAGTCTTTAACTATCGGCAGGCCGTCAATCACGATATGTGAAGCCGTTCCCCGCCTGCGCATTAGGCGGGCAACAACTTTGGGGTTATCTTCCAGAATACGGCCACCGGTAACTTCATCATCACTGGCCTTTTTACCGACCCGCCCGATGTACCAGAAAATACCGATAACTACGATAAACGTTATTATCGACGCAAAAAGGCCGGAAAGAATGAGTTCATTTCGCAGCGTGATACCACACCATACGGTGTACTTATCGGTGAGGATTTTATCGTAGGTATAATAAAGGGTATTCCCGTAGTACCTCACTGGGTAAACGGGTGGCTTTCTGATAATGGAGCCAAACGGTATTAATGTATGACTCCACCAGTAGACCAGACCATTAAGAAAGGTTTGAGTGTTGAGGCGAATATAAATAATAAAGCTTAAAAGCCCCAGCCAGCCCAGAAAGACATAATAGAAAATTACATTATTAACTTGCAGGAACATCCGGAAACGCATAAACGTGACCTGGCCGCCCTGCGTAATATCACGGCCTTTAAGACTCATCTTTTTTCTCCGGCGAGAGGAATTACCCTGTTATTTTTTGTGAGCGATTAACGCGAACGTAAAGGTTATAAATAAGGTTGGCGTAATGTTCACGCTTCCCGGCATTCTTATCGGAGAAACCGGCGTTGTATGAACCCAGACAGTGCCAGTTAACACCACACGTCCGTAAATGCTTTGCCAGTATCCATGCACCTATCTGCACATTCAGGCACGGGTCATTCAGTAGATCCTGCGGGGAGCGAATAACCCCCATTCTGACCAGTTCAGGAATATGCCTGCCGTTGATTTGCATCAGGCCATAGTCTTTGCCTAGTCGCGGGCCGTTATCATTGATGATTCGTGGGTTGAGGCTACTTTCCTGCATGGCAATCGCTTCAAGCAGCATCGGGTCAAGGTGGTAGCGTTCTCCTGCCTGCACGAAACAGAACGCGCTGGCATTCATTGAGCACAGGCAGACCGCCACCAGTATCAGTGATTTAATGAGTCGCATAGGTTTATTCCACAGGAAAAAGCGCTGTCAGGAAGACAGCGCTTATCAGAGACTTAATTACAAATGATGATTCAGTTTGAGCACTGAAGCATTAATATTTCAGTATCGGCTGTCGTCAAATCCGCTACTGAAAGAACTGCCATGATCTATTGAATGGCTATCGAAGCCGCCAGAAATATGATTATCAGATGAAAAGAGACTGTCATGATTCAAGGCACTACCATAAGTATCACCTCCGGCATCAAAGTAATCGCTGGTCATAGCCAAACCTGTTGCCGGGTTGAAGTCACTAGCATGGGAACCAGTCACAGAATGGTTTCCTGATTCAAAGTTAACCAAATGACTATCAGCAATGCTCATTGCAGCAGGGATCAGGTTATCAGAGAATAAGTCTGCCCGACCCGATGATAAGGTTTCAGTGAGGACTCCGGTAGCAATGCCCCCCGCAACCTTAGATAAAGCATTTGGATGAACCTTACCCTTGATGCGTTTCTCAACTTCACGAAAAAGAATATTTTTATAAACTTTCTCAATAACTGAGTTTGGATAGCCCTTTAACTTCATTTCTTCAGCTTGAACTTTACCGTAATAGAAAAAAACTATTGAGTTAGCCACACAGCCTATGATTTGCAAAGCCAAGAGAAATATAAAATTCCTGTCTTGTTTGAAATCCCCACCGAACCAATATACAAACACCAAAAACGCAAAAACCATAATTAGAAGGTAAGCAATCACATGTTTTGACAATAAGTTTCTCAAAAACAGATAACTTATAAAAGAGAGAATGGCTACTCCTAGCAAAATCATATAATAGACAATATTATAAGGAGAATAAAAAAATACACCTATCATAAGAAACGTGGCTGAGCTAGTTAAAAGTGGTAATAGTCTTATCCTATTCATTTTTATTCTCCTTCAATCTCTCCACTGCTTTGCTAAGATCACCCGGATTTGGAGTGCTCTGATCATTCTGATGACCTACGGCTTGAGTATAATTATCAGCAAATTGACCTTTTGACTCATCATTCTCCCTTCTGAGTTTATCGCTTTCTCGCTGAACATCACCGTGACCTTGCTCAATATTTGCGCCGGTCTGTTGAATAACTCCCTGATTTGTTGTCAGAGAATCATCTACGCCCTGCGCTATGTTCCCTTTAATTCCTGCTGATTGCGCCCTGCGTTCGATCTCCTGTTGACCTGAATTCCTCGTTCCTGCTGCGTCCCCGGTTGATGGTTCAACACTCTGCATACCGCTCGCCAGCGAGGCACGATTACTGTTGAAGTCACCTTCAATACGTGACCGCAGCTTTTCTTCCACAAAGCTATCCGCCAGTGCTTCGCGTTCGTGACGCACATTTTCATCAGCCGTATTAGTCAGAATGCGACTGGCATCTCCCGGTGCTTTTTGCTGAACATAACCCACAAACTCCTGAGAAAGATTGCTAGTTTGCTGTGCCGTTTCGCTTTCCGACATTGACGCCACTTTACTGTACTCATGGCTGCGGCTCACACTACTGGTATATTGCTGGTACTGGCTGTCGGCCACACTCAGTGTGGTGCCAATCTGTTCAAGTTGTGAGGCCGAACTGTTATCGTTACGAACCGCAGAATGCGAAACGCGATAGCTCTGGAGTATCTGCTTTCCTTCACGGAAATCGCGCACATTTTTAGCATCTTCACTACTGGTGTGATCGGTGCTTCCGGTCTGGCGTTGATCAGCAGAACTCTGACTTCCCGTGCTGGCTGATACTTTACCCGATGCTCCAACATCTGCTCCAACAGTCCATTTTGCTACTTTACCAAGCGCTGAATTACCTGAAGATATACTTGCATGTGCTTCAGCCTCTGCCTGCCGGGCTTTAGTTTCCATTTCAGCCCATGCCTGCTGTTCACTGATACCGTGACGTTTGGCATAGTCTTTCGCCGCAGAGATCATCGAGCTGACACCTCTCGTAGCCTGCGCCGTTTGCGAATCATCCGTGCTGGTATTCATGGTATTGCTGTTACCGGTCTGCTGCGAGAACTGCTGCGCCTTATTGTAAGCGCTGTTCACCGCATGATTGAAACCATGCAGCGAGGTTTCGGCCTGCACTTGGCTTTCTCTTGCCAGCCTCTGTGCAGAAGAACTCATTGCGCGGCCAAAATTTAAATCCATCGGTAATTTAGATGTGCCTGTCGTGCTGTTAACTATCGTCGTTCCGTCAGCCGTCGTTCCCTGCATAGCGCCATTCGCCAGTTGCTGATCGGTACGCCCGGATGCATAGCTACTGTTCGTATCCCATTTAAAGCCCTGAACATTATCCGTGTGCATATTGTTAAACGCATATGTGCCGTCAACGGCCTGGGAAGATGCCTGAGAGGCAACGCCCTGCGTCATATTGCTGAGGTAGCTGCCCGCCTGCGAAACCACACCGCCCAGCCCCTTCACCATGCCATAAGCGATAAAGGGAATAGAGAGCGAAAGCCAGCCCGCCGTTGACGCGATCATCGAATGCTGCTGCTGAATCTGAGAAAGATTGGATAGCGTAACGTCATAAGCACCACCGGCTTTCAGATAAAATGTCATGGCATTATTCAGTATCGCAAAGAGCAATGGCCATGCCTGAAGGTAGGCCAGCGTAAAAATATACCCCTTGAGCACAGTCCAGGTGAGCGTGTTAATAATAGCCAGCACGATCATCACAGGGAAAAGTCCGATCATCATACCGAGCAGGACAGTCTGCATGATGGGCAGGTACTTCATCGCGATATTGGCGCTGACAGACTGCTGCATGATTTGCTTCTCAGTAGCCGTTTCCGTCGCAATATTCATCATACTGGCGGTATCGCCATTGCGTGCAGCGTAGGCGCTGATACCTTTGCGCAGCCCGTTCATCACGACATTCTGTTTTATAATACCGCTGGCGCTGCTGCCGGCATTATAAAAATAGCCGTAGCTGTCGCCCAGAAGGGAGGCAAACAACTGCTCACGGTTAGTCTTAGTCCCGAACAGTTTCTGCGCCCAGTACGAGAATGTTTTGCCACCGCCAGAAGAATCAGTACCTATCTGCTGCTGCAGTGTCACTGCGGCCTGCTGGCAGGTCTGGAAGTTACCTGTCTTGTCGAATATTCCCCGAAGTGGGCTGGGTTTTTCAAATATCATCGAATACGGATCGGTACTGTTCATCAAATCTTCCATCGAATACTTGTGATTCAGGAAGATGTCGCCTATCACACAGTTCTGGACATAATCGGAAAAGAGTCCCGCAATCGTACCGTCAGCGAAGGTAAAACCGGTACTGGCCTTTACCAGTTCGGAGCCAAACAACATCCCGGTTTTACTGTACGACACCGCATCAGGGCGGTGGAAAACCTCCTCGTAGCTCTGCGTCAGCGCATATCCTATCGATGTGATAAATGACGCCGGAATAGCCAGCCCGCCAGGCACATTGTCCACCTGATGAACGGCTGTCGGATCGGTAATATCAATAACCTGCACCGAATGTTTATTGGCGATGAGCACACCCGGCACAATAACCATCACCGCCACCCATTTGATAAAGGTCAGTACATCCTTCTTCTGTAACCAGCTCCACACCACGGCGAGTACAGAAAAGATGGATGCCCATTTTATGAGGGTTCCCCATGTGGCCGATGCGGTTAATACCGCCACGGCATTCAGCGAGTCAGCCAGCCAGTCACCGCCCGTAATGGTATAAATTACCTGCATAATTACATACCTCCGGAAAAGCGATAGTTGTTCTGATAGCGGTCGAGTAACCGTCCGGACAGTTGCTGACGCATGTAACCCATCTGACGTTCAACAACCATTAACGCATCCTGCTGTACCTGGACCCGGGACTGCATTGTCGCCAGCTGGCGGTTCGCGTTCGCCATACTTTCCTGCAACGGCTTGAGCGCACTGTCCGGATAACTTTTACTCGCCAGCATAACGCGGGCCTGCTGCATCACTTCCTGCATGTACTGGATAAGAATGTCGAAGCTGATGTAGTCAGAAAGCTGATAGATAACCGAATCCGATACGCCCAGAGAGAGAGGGTCAACGAGGTAACGCAATACCGGAACAGAAGTGGACGTAATAAAGCCTTTTTCCTTTTCCGTCAGCGCCTCATCGGCATAGGCTTTACTGCCGATACTCTGCAACATCTTATTGACCTGACCGCTGAGGGAGTTCTCCGCGCTGATCGTCACTTCGCCAATCGTTGCCTTCAGGCATTCACCGTCATTGCAGGTATAGATTTTGGCCGTACCGCCGTGCAGCAACGCATGGATCAGGTCTTCATTGGTCGTCATGGCCGTAAGGGGCTGCGGCTTACCATCATCATCAAAAATAAGGGTGCCGGTAATGCTCATGGCAAACTCTTTTAGCTCCTTGTTCCCGCTGAATACCTGATTTTTTTCCAGCGAGTCCCATATCAGGTTTTTGTTACGCAGCACCTAGTCTTTCATATCAGCCCCGGCTTTGTTACTCATGTTTTTGTACTGCCCTCCGGTGCCGCAGCCCTGACGCGCAGCCGCCCAGTCCGAGAAGAAATTGGAATCGCTGCCGATGGTCTGACAAACCGCGCTGGCGTTCTCCTGCGTTTCCGGCCACAACCCGCCGACGATAGCCCTTGCGGCCTGACAACTGCTCATATTGGAACCGTTGACATCTGACGCCAGTTTCTGAAGAAAATCCTTTGCCGACGCCAGTTGCGGGGTCACTGTCTTCAGTGCCAGGTCGAAAAACAGCCCCGGCGCGTTACTGAGAATGGATTTGGCGAACTGGATAAATTCGTCTTTGCTGATAAAGGAAAAGGAACCCAGAAACATATCGATACCGCCACAACCGGCGTTCAGGCTGGGTAACTGAAGCGATACGAGCTGCACATCCTTCGCGGAGGTTCGCGCATAGAGCGCCCCGCCCGTGGCATAGCCTGCCGCCTGTCCCTGCCAGACCTTTGGGGTGGTGGTGTTCTGTTCATAGCCCAGCTTGCCAAAGAACTTGTTCATGTCATCGTTAAGGCTTGCTCCGGCCATCAGCGTGTAAAAACACAGCGCCCCGGCCAGCACGCTTTTTTTCAGGATGCTGCTCATCGGGTTTCTCCATTATCCATCGCGAAGCGCAGCACTTCGTCAAGCCGTGCCATGAAGGCTTCACGCTCACTCTCCCCCTGCTGAAGGGGATAGGTTTTCATGTTATTAACGTTCACCAGAAACAGCGTAGGCGTGGCAATAGGCAGGCCCTGCGCAAAGAATTCAGTTATCACCATCGGCGGGGCCGGAACGGCCTGTGGCCATGACGCATCGCCCCGGCCATCCAGGGTGTAAGGGAAAACAGAAAAGCCGGTGTCCTTAGCAATCGCTTTCAGAACGGGATCGAAAGCATGGCAGTGTGGACATGAAGACGACATAAAGAGGACGATTTTCCAGTCCCGAAGATTGACCTGCCGCCCGTCGCTGAGTCGGTGTAATACCGCTGTGGATTGAGTGGCAACCGGTACGCCGGTGCTCTGCTGCGTGGGTTTATGAGCTTCAAGCCTGGCGATATCATCCCAGGTGGTGGCGTTGACGGACGCGCTGGCCGTGAACGCCAGCAGAAGGAAGGGTAGTGCAGCAATACATCGCATAAATTCACCTGTATGAAAATACGAAAAATCAGGCTGTCGTGACGGCGGGAGCCTTCAGGCAACACACGGCAGCGCCGGTGCAGCTTTAAAGCACCAGTCTGATGATTGGGTTTTTATCGACTCCGGGCCGGGGAGTCAGAATTGATTCTGGCTCAACGGCCCGGATGGCAAGCGAAGCGCGGCAGTCTGACGTTCAGAAGCCAGGGGCGAAGTCGGTTGCCACAAGAAGGAATTGCGAGGCTAAGTCTTCCTGAGAATGGAAACCATACGCCAGCGGCTGGTAAGCCTCCGTGCGGGGGTTCACCAGAAAAAGCGCCGGATAATGCGTGATATGCATGGCGTCAGTCTGCCCGACGTCAGGGCGCGACCCCGGCAGTTCCGGCGCAAGCTTGCCATCAACCGACACATAGATAAGGTTGATGCCATACTCTTTAACGAAAGAACGCACTACAACGCCCATCAGCACATCCACCGGCTCTTTTCCCCGATAGAAATAAAACAGCCCGTTATCCGCAGACAATTTAACAATGGCCTCTTTTTCGCGCTGGCGTTGCATCGCCTGACGGGTGCTGGCCGTTCCGTTGTAATGGCTGTAGCGCAGGTTGTAATCCAGTTCGGGAAACTTCAGCAGCGCCTCTTTTGAGGACTGAGCAAACTGGGACGATTTTTCCGCCCAGAAATCCTGTAGCAGTTTGTATCGCCTGAAATTTTCAGCAGAAGGGAACATAATCGCTTTATCGAGCGCGGCCTTCGTCGCTGCCTGCAATTTCTCTTTCAGTTCGGTGGCATTTTCCGGTGATATTGCTGAGGGAGGCGGTGCTGACGGCGGCTCGTCCTCGTCAGGAGTGACCGGCTCGTTGTACCAAATCCAGCCTTGCGCCTCACTGTCGGGAAAACCACCAAGCCGGGTATAGCTGGCCTGAGCATGTCCCCCGATAAAACCAGCAGCAGCGAGCATCAGATAACAGGCTTTTCGCATCAGTGGCTGCTCCCCTGGTCAAACATGGCCTTCATCCTCTCTTTCATTTTCTCCATCTGATTATTGTCAGCGGGAATATCACTGCCGCTGTTCAGATCGTCATAAAACGCGGAGAAATCGACTTTTGAAAAATCTATTTTCTGGAGTTCTTCCGGCGTAATCCCCCGGCAGTCAGGTGACTTACCTGAACCAAACCCGATCCCAAGCTGCCATGAACGCCCCTGCTGCTGAACGATTTGTGCCAGTCGGGAATCAAACTCGCAGTAACCGCGCTTTTTCTCAAGGCAGACTCCCAGCGTTTTTTTGCTGCAATATTCACCCACATAGACGGTAAGCCGCTTTTCTTTGGCTTTACCCAGGGCTTTTTCTTCACTGCTGCAACTGGCAAGCCCCACGTCCTGGCCCCAGCCCGAATCTTTACAGCAGTTGCTGAATCCGGCGGCAAACTTCTTGCAGGACACGCCCTTGCCCGTGAAGATTTTCACATCATTGCTGTTCAGTTTGGCTACGTCCTTGCCCGCTGCAGCTACCGCCGCCAGTTCCGATGCCGCCTTGGCAAACATGTCGTTTTTGCCGTTGTTATCCAGCACGCAGCTTCCGTCAGTACAGAAAAGTTCGTCACCGCAAACCTGGCCTTCACCTTTTGTCTTCGTTTCGCACGAATACGTGATGTTGGCGTGGAGACAGGCACCGTCCCCCTGATCCACGCACTTCTGGTTGATAACGTTACACGCCGCATTATGGATATAGGCCCCGCAGGTTCCCTCGCTTTCGCTCTGGGTCAGGTAGCTGTCGCGGTACGCCCAGCAGTCCTGATGTACGGTATAGGGCTTGCCATCCACCGTGACCGTTTTATCGCCGCCCGGCTCCGTGCATTCCGTCCCGGTCAGACTGCCTTCAGCTTTATCAAACGGGCAGTTTTCAGACCATACAACATCCGGAACCCATTTTTTGTCCGTCACCTGCATGGTGAGGGTGACGGTCATCCAGGCCTCAGTACCGCCCTGCATCCAGGACAGCGTCTTGCGGGCATATTCCTGGCAGCGGGATTGTTTCGCGTTCAGGCAGTTCTTGTTGAGCATTGCTCCCTGTGGAGAGTACTGTCCGGAGGTCAGCGAGGCTCCCACCGCACCGGGCAGCGTCCAACCGTTATCGCGGCCTTGTACCGAACCGACGTTTACTCCCCACCACGAGAAGCTGTAGAGGATATTTCTGTCATTAAAGTGGACGGCAACTGACGCGCTCACCACGGTGCCGGTTGCAGGCGCCCGGAAGCTGAAGTTTACCGTCTTGTTGCCGTCATACGCGTACCGGAATTCGCTGTTTGGTACGGTGTATTTTTTTTTGACTGTTGTGTTTTCATAATGACCGGAGATTGTTGCAGTTCTTGTGCAATATTGCTGAACCTGCAAATCCCGGTCACAGACATAATTAGTGAATACGCTCTTCTCGAATTCTTTAGATTCGCACAGTTTGGGGTCAAATACTGTTTCAGCACTATTCTCGGCATTACGCCCGTTATCCAGAAACGGGGAATCAGCCGTCACCATATCTTTCGGCTGCTTGCTGATAGAATCGGTGACGGCCTTACCCCACTCGGTATTGTTCAGCGTATTGCTGCCGGGCGAGGTTAAATCAGTACCCGAACTTTGTACGCCACCGTAGTACTTCGTTGCATCCGGACTGCTGCTGTAGTCAGGCAGATTATCCGCAGGTTTAAATGATTTGAAGGTATCAAGGTCCTTTCCCTTCAGCCCTTTGGCGTAATTCATTCCGCTGTTAAAATCATCGTTCGCCGTGACCGAAAAGTTAACGATAAATCCCGCCAGAAGCGCTGACACCAGCCATAAAGATTTCATTGTGCAGCCTCCTTCAGGGCTGCCTTCGCCACATCAGCACAGTCCCCACCTTCTGCAACCTTACGCAGCAGGCCATCGATGCGGATATCACCGGATACGCGATCAAACGTGTCCCCGCATGTCACAACCAGTGCCGGAACGGCGGTTATCCCGTACTGCCGGAAGGCTCTGGGGTTTATCTGAACGCCGCCTTTATTACTGCCCTTTGTCATTTCAAAAATAGTGTTCGCCGTCTGCCGGAAATCATTATTAATCATCCCGCGAATATTTACCGGAACAGCAAACTGAGCGGCGTTATTCAGCATAGTGGCAAGGCCACTTCGGGGAATTGAAAAGGAGACGAAATATTGAATAGCGGGCTGCGTTTTTTGTGCAGCCGCCTGATATTGCATCTGCTGTTTTTGCTGAAGATTATTAATGAAATCCAGATTATTTCTGGAGACACCCTCATTCTGTAACTGCTTTATGAAGTCAGGTGCTTCCACCTTTTGCGCCTGAGATTCAGCCGATTGTATTCTGTCAATAAAGTCCCGATCTTCAGATACTGTTCCCGCATGAGACAGGCAGGGCAAAACCGCCATAAACAATACAGGCAGGCATTTCATCATTAACACTCCTGTTCAGAGAAAGACGCAGTTACGCTTACGCCACATTAAATAACCGTAATTCTTCTTGTCATTGGGGGTGAGGTGTCCTGTCTGCCAGGTCAGCGTGCTCTGCCCGAAAGGATGGCAGGCCAGCGGGTCGGGAAGCGTATTCACCATCTGATATCGCCAGCGGCTTTTGGGAATAATGGGCGAAGGATACTCAAAACACACCGCCGTATCTGCACCCACGCTCTCCATAACCAGTCCTTCACGGTGCAGCTTGAAGGCCATTCGCTCGGAAAGCAGTACCGAGGACTGGGCAGGGCTGTACTCATTGGTCACTGTGCCGGTAAAGGGATACAGTGAACCGTGGCTACCGGCACACCAGAACAGCGCATCGACGGGCTTCACCAGACTGGCGGCGGCATCTGCGGCACAGGCCCCCTGCGCAATAACGTTGCCGAACAGCGCCGCTTCGGGGTTAATAATGAGAGACAGCTGATCGTCATTCCACATTGGATCAAGCTCGGTCAGATACCCGATATCCATGTCCCCACCCTGCAAACAGCCCACAGACGTAATAATGTTCAACCAGGCTATCAGCGGGTATTTGTACCAGTGGACATGATAAAACACGTTTGGCACGTCATTATTATCCTGCTCACCCACCCCCATGCCGACTTTACCGATATCCAGCTTAATACCGCCCATATTGACCAGGCAGAAAGGGGAGCGGGTGACATCGGTGATCGCCATTGGCTCCCAGAAGCCTATCGCCAGACCAATACGGTAGAGAACGCCCATAGGGCATATCTGTATCGGACTGCCCGGGTTTTCGGTATCGGCCACATTACCCGGCGCAACCGGTATGCTGCCGATGGTTATCGGAAACAGGCATTCCCAGCAGATATCGGTGATCGGATTGACAAAATGACCATCGCAGGCAGCGGCTGACGCGCTGGCTCTGCCTGGCAGAAACAGCACAGCGCACAGCATTATAAGGGCTGTTGGTAGTCTCACTTTCCGCCCTCCATCGCAAACGTATCTACCCGCAGACGTTTACCGTCAGCAGCAACGGTGACTCTGGCCGGAACGGCGTCAAGCTGAAACTTGCGGCTTAACGTGCCGTTCTGATCAAAGTAAACCTGAGCGTCAAGGCTTTCCCCGCTGGTTTTAATGTTGCCGTTCACCAGGACAATTTTACTGATCACCGTGTCCGGCTTTTGCTGTTTCATCCAGTCAATCTGACGTTTATCGTCGCCGTCGATGAAGTAAAGGGTTTCCCGGAATGGCACATGCTCCAGCGGATTGATTTTGTCGCCTTTATGCGCGAAAACAACACCCTTACCGTCAGCAATATCTTTATCGACGGTAAACGTGGGGTCGATATAACGGGTTTCGCTTTTATCGGCTAAACGAAGCCCCGTGACCGGAGGTGGCCTGAGAATATGCGCTTTTACGCGCTCCTGAACGGCTTTCTGCTCACGGGCAAGCGAACCATCAGCCTCCATCGATTTGAGCCGCTGCTGAATGAACGTCAGCATATCCTGTTCCTGAATGGGCCAGAGATCGCCCCATGTTCCCAGGTCTTTAGCACCGGCGTTGCATGCTATCGCCAGTATCAGAAGAAGTGACTTTTTCATCATTGCCCTGCCTGCATCTTCCGGGCCACGTCCTGCTGAACATCGCGGGTGATATCTCTGGCACCACTGACCACTGCAGGCGTGACCAGAATCAGCGCGCGGTGTGATGCCTGCCAGTCCTCGATGCTGCGGTTAAGGTTCGAGGTAAAGCGTTCGGTCAGGGCGCGGCTGGTCGCTTCATCAAGACTTTTACGTGAAGACTGATCCATAAACCGGTCTATCGTCCCTTTCATATCGAACGTCACCACGTCAGGCGTTCGCCACTCAACCATCAGCGCCGAGACACCGGCATTAATGGCAACCAGCGCCACGGCCAGCCCGGCTATTTTCCATCGGAACCGCAAGCCGCGTCTGGCGGAATGCACAATGCCGCGACGAATTTCATTGCTGTTTACAGTTTCCATGCTTCAAGCTCCTCCATTTCTTCGGAGTAATTGCGCTTCGCCAGCGCATACACCGCATCATGAATGTCCCAGCCCAGCTCCCGCTTTTGCTGAATGAACTCAAAATCGACGCCACGGGAAGAGAACATGGCGCGACTCAGAGGATCAACAAACAGGCGGTGGAAGGAACTTATTGCCCCGATACGCAGCATAAATGAGGAAAACCACTGGTCTTTTGCATCACCAAAACGCTCAATAATCTGACGCTCATAGTCGCTGAACTGGCTGGGATTTCGTTCACAATAGGCTTTGAATTCGGCGGTATCCTGTTTGGCGATAACCTTAAATGCAGAGTTACCCCAGGCAGCTTTTGCGGCAGACGACGCATCCGGGGAGTCGAAATCCTTGATGTTCTGAGTGATGGTGATGAACGAACCGTTATGGCGGCGAACGGTGCGATAACCCGTTTCGATAAACGCACCGACCTTCTTGTTTTTGAAGTTAAGCAGCTTCCAGCCTTCATCGATGGCACAGCATTTTTTGAGGTCGCGGGGTGAACGGTACATTTTGTCCTCGATATAAATGATGAGGGAAAACATCACTGCGACGAGCAATGCTGGCCTGTCCTGAAGGCTCCCCATCTCAAGAACAATCATCCGGGCATCTTCCTGAAGCGAGGGCTTATCGCTGTTAAAGTAATCGGCATAAATGCCGCCAGCACAGTATTTACCCAGCAGCTTGATAATTTCATCAAACCGACGGGCAATACTGTCGGCCCCGTCCTTTCTTGCCTGAAGAACCGCGCCTTTCAGGAACGTGACCACATCATCGATATGCGCCGCATTTCCCTTCTCCTCCCAGGCATACATCACGCCTTCGAGCAGAAGATCTTCGTGGATTTCATCGAGATTCCCGTCCGGACTTGCCAGCACAGACAACTGATCGCGAATACGCTCACCGGAGCGGGTGATATCCGTGACGTTGGCAAAGGGGTTGAACGACAGTGACGAGGCATCGATGTAAGTCCCCCCCATGTTCTCGCAGAACGACTTATAGCCGTCCCCCATATCGAACACCCAGACCAGCCCCCCGCTGTCCAGCACGCTGCGTAAGATAGGCTGCACAAGACCCGTTTTACCGGCACCGGATGTGCCTGTGACGCCCATGTTGTAGTTGGTGTTCCCCATCCCTTCACCAAAAATATCCATGAAGGCAAGCTGGTTACGATAGCTTGGAGCCAGCAGTCCCTTCTGGCACAGCCTGTTATCCGCAATCACAGGCATAAGGTTAACGGCCTGAATACTTTCACACCGGTTAGTGGCACCGGAAACTTTCAAATCGTTCCATAGTCCCTCGTGAGCCATAAATGGCAGCATCGACATCCAGTTACGGTGCTGCATGTACTGGGGTGAATAGAGTTCCAGCCCGTTCTTTTTAAACGTATTAATGACTTTCTGCTCACAGTTCAGCGCGTCACTGTCATCGTCCCGGCAGAAAACCGTAATATTGAAGTAGTGCCTGACCAGACAGCTTTCATTTGACAAAAGACGGCTGCGGATGGATTCCCATTCGTTGCGCTGGTTGATCAGATTCGGCAGAAGTTTTGCCAGCGAACCTTTGGATTTGCTGTCCAGATCGAGAAACTTGCGGTTTGCCTCCCCCTGTGCCGCAACCTGGTCTTCCGCTTCAATGGTGAATGTCAGAACAAAGGGGAAAGGTATGCTCAAATCCGGATTAAGCAGATTGCTGATATTGTCTCCCCCCTGCCAGAGCAGGAACAGATCAGGATTGCCATCAAGCATAAAATTCATGGCGCGGGACGTTTTTACGCTGCCCGCTTTTTCTGGCAACGTGATAGCCAGTTTTTCTGGATAAACATCAAAATCAATGCCGTTCTCAACGCACTGGAAATGGAGGTCGTCATATTCATTAACCTTCACTTCCGGGCGGAAAAGCTGATCGCAGCGAAAGTTAACCAGACCACTGACAAGACTGACCAGCCCTTCGCGATTAACAATTTCCGTATACAGCTTCGCGGAATCGAGCGTCGCCCGGACAACCTTCATCAGGTGAGAAAGGCTGGTCATGGTGGAAGCCCGGTTACTTTTCTTTTTCACCGCACAGGCAATATACAGAGAGTAATTACGCAGGGTGAGCGGCAACCCGGTAGGCGTGCGGAAGCTGTTACGGGCGGCCTGTTGATAATAAGCGCGGGTAACAGCATTAAATTTATCAGCCTGTTTTCCCTGCCAGGCAAAATCCGACAGACCATAATCCAGTTCCTCACCGAGGACCTGGCTGGAGACAAGATGAAAGCTGACAGGCGTTTTACGGGGTAATTTACTTTTAACCAGGTCATTCAGCACATCAACAATATGCTTATTAGCCCCGATAAGCGGCACTGCCTTCAGTAAAAAACCCACGGTTCCTTTGTTGATAAACAATCCTGTTTCATCATCAAATTCCCGATAAGGCAGCAGATTTGATAATTGAGGATATGTCAGTTTTCCCAGAGAACGGTTGGCATCAGAAACGCCACCAGGCGATTTAATCGCATTCTGAATCCGGGAAATAGTCTGAGTGAAAATATCTAAATTGCTCACTGGTGCCATTCTCCTGGTTTAACGACGAATGACAGCAGCCCAGGCTCATGGAAGTTATCCTGACCATCCACCCAGGGCGCCACCCACACCTTCGCCGTGGACTCAGGCGTTCTTACCGGTTCTGGAAGAAAAGATGTGCGGGGCCCGGTGCGGGTGAGGGGAACGCCAGCATTTCCGGACTTAACCAGGGCGGGCAGCGACGTTGCACCCGGCTTTACCGCTGCCTCCTTAGTTTTCTGACGGGCCATGTTGTTTGCGGCGTCAATGGTCATACAACTGTCGCTGGAGGTGGCATTACATTCGAAGTCAGATTCAGCACCGGCACAACCTGCAAGCAATACAACACCTGCCAGTAAGGGCATAATGAGTTTATTCATAGTTTATATACCGACGATAATTTAAAGAAATGGAGAAAGGTGGCTATAACGTTCAGCGCTTACTGAAGTAGAAAGCAGCTTTTCTGCCACACATATATATCAGCAAGGGAACCGGAAGTAATATACAGGCACCGTCTTTATGCTCATTAATCACATAACCAACAAGCAGACCTGAAACGATACACAAAACACACGTCAATATCAGGAGTCATTGCCTTACCATCAATTCACCACGCCTACCGAATTGACGAATACTGACACCTGATAAGGCGTAAATCCATATACGCTTTTCAGATAAAAATCGTACTCTCCCAGCCTCATATCCGAGATAATCGTATCATCGGCATAGAAATGTATATCCATCTTTCTCCCTGTTTTCACCACATGCATCAGTATATCCAGCGGATTGTAATTTCCGGCATCAGCAATGCGCTCACAACAACTCATCAAATTATTCAGATCATTGACGACAATGCCTCTTGAGGACATGTCCATAATAAAGCCCTTGACGGAATTGATGACATCGACTGTATTAGCCATTGAAGTATTCATGCATTCTTTATTCGCCATGACGTTCATCTCCGGACTTCAGGATAATCCTGACGTTGCAGTTTTTACGCAAAGTTACAGCGAAGGGTTCACTGTCTTCACTGCCATACCGTTGCTGTAGCGGAGCAGCATCAGACTGCGACGGGAGAACATGCATTATCTGGCTTTGCTGGCAGGTTTTACCCCAGCCAGTTTTTCCCGTAACCATAACGTTACCTTCTGCTGATTTATGTATTTTATCTTCCATATTTTATATCCTTACAGACAATCACAGGGATAAGGCCCTGTAACGCGCTGAAACATATCTGACAACGCGGGTTCAACCATCGGAAACAGGATCACACTTAAAATAACAATAAGGGCAATACCGATAATTAAAGCGACACCATACAGAAGAATGGTTTTCATGAACCTGCTCACCTGTTACCACCGCTCACATTAACTAGAGCTTTCAGGTTTGAACAACGTTTCACTCCTCCGTCAACATAACTCACAATAAGGGCGCTCAGTCGCTGGAGAAAAGAAACCAGAGTCAATCGACAGCATAAAGAAAATGGAAAATAGGTAGACGAGACACAAGCACAGAAATAGCCTCCTCATTTTCATAATTCACCTTCATTGGGGTTAATTACCTTTACCACCGGGTATTGCCAGCGGCCCGTTGATACCGTCCGCAGACACAATATCGCCAAGCTTAAACTTTTTGATATCGTTAACCGTATTCTGCGTTTCGTTGCTGACCGCATTCGCTGTTCTATCCAGCACGGGCTGAGAACGCGTCTGTTTGGCTCTTAATGTCTCCGCTATCGTCTGGATCTGGAAACCATCATTGAACACCAGCGTCACTTCATTCCCCGCGCCGATAGGAATAACAGGATGATATTGTTCCGCGCGTTTAATGTAATATTCAGAGAGTGTCTTAGCCGCTTCACTGGTGCCGCCGCCAATACCACTTTTCATAATATCTCCTGCGCCCGGCGATGCTGTCGCGCCTACGCCAACGGTTGTTGAGCCGGCACTCTCAATACCTTTACCAATGCCGCTGAGAAAACCGGCCCCCCAGGCAAAACCGAGCACCTTCCCGTTACGCATGACCACTTCACCCTTGATGCCATTTTTCCCCATAAAGGAAACATGACCTTCAATTTTTTGGTCGATAACGTCTTTGCCAATATTACAACTGAGTTTTCGCGTTCTGACTTCCGCCCGCTCGCTGGACACATCGCCGTACGCCTCCAGTGTGACAAAGCAGCCCGTCAGATCGTAATCCCTGTCATTAGGCATCTGAACTTTGCCCGTCAAACGCAACTGCATAGGAGAGGTATTCTGCGAACCCGTTACCGCAGCGTTGGCATCAGCCCCTTCAATGACGACGGATTCCGCATAGCTTCCGGAGGGAATGTAGGGAAAGCTAAAGGCAGGAGCTTCGGCCTGCCGGGTAAAGGTCTGTCGCCGCAGCCCCTCCTCGCGCGGTGCGATCATTATCTGCCCCGGAGGAACGTTTCCCATCCCGTCATAACGGTAGTTACTCTGCCCCTCCTGCATGGGTGCGGTAGTACTGCCCTGGGCTGCTTTATCAGCAGGAGCACCGGCAGCATTGGCATTGCCACGATCCCCGGCCTCCCTGCTTCCGTCCATCGTCTGCACAAGGCTGTAATTGGTCTGCTGAACGTCATTAAGCTGTTTTTGCAGACTGACGTTATTATCAGACAGCGCTTTGATCTCTCTCTCCATTGATTTAATTTTTTCATTCACCTCCTTACCGACACGTTGCACCTCCGTAATAGTATTCTGCTGAACCTTATCATCAAACGTGGCATTAACAACGCCCGTCATATCCGGGGCAGGTTCACCCGGAGGCGGGGACGAAACCTGTCTTTTGGCCGCAGTGAGATACCACGCAGCCCCGCCACCGCAAAGTCCCAGCATAACCACGGCCACCACTATCGCTATCTGCTTCTTTTTGGTCTGGATGTTAACGTTTTTCACGGATTCACCTCCAGATCACGGATGAGGTAAAGCGAAACCGTTGCACCGCCCGGCAATACAGAAGATCGGGGCCAGAACATGACCGAACGTACTCCACGGCTCGCATAATCACGTTCATTAAGTGATAACCCCCAGGAATTGGGATTCGTGAGCCGGTACTTTTCAACCCGCAGGTTGCCGCCATCCCAGACCTGTAAACGTTTTGCTCTTACTGGCCCGGCGAAACTGGCATCGCGCTCTTTGTCATCAACCAGGGAATAGCCATCAGGAACGTTACCGGTCAGTACACCTTTGCTGAGGGCAAGCAGAAGTGACTCATAAGGATTGCCTTTCTCCCAGACTTTTGTTGCCGGGTGAGATACCGGGCTAAGTGGGGCGATCCGGTACACACGCCCCTGCCCTTTCACTGGCGTTGCCCGGACTGAAAATACCTGACCAGATTCAGTCTCGATAACAAAGGTAAAAGGCTTTTCGGTTGCCACGCTAAACATCACAGCCCCGTTACCTGTTTTCTCCGGGTCAGGTACATCGCTGGCTTTGCTGGTTAGAGCAGTGATCCTGTCGCCCTGAACCATCAGCACATTGGCACTCTCTCTGCTGACTGTCATCGTAAAAGTACTGCCATTTTCACCACGCAGCTCTGCCGGGCCGGTACTGGCTAAAGCGGGATAAACAACCATGCCGGACAGAATACTGAGCACCAGAAGCGCTTTATTTTGCTTTCGCATCATCCACCTCCACAAATTTCTCAATACTGGTCACTCCGGCCCGATAGCTGAGTTGCAGCCGGTAATGTTTGATTTCCTCCAGGGGTTTGCTGTTACCAATCCAGGTTTTCAGGACACCGCGAATATCGACAATATTGGCCGATGGATAAACATTGATCGACGTCTGATAAAATGCAGACGTCACCGCGTTTTCCTTAATCCGCTTCGCTTCAGCGGCCAGTACGGGAGCAAACTGTTCATGGGCTTCAGTTCGCACGTAGGACAGAAGAAAACCGTGATTCATATCGACTGTTTCAGGTGAAACATTAAGCCGCAGAGAAAGGAAGGAAAGTGCCATCATCTGAAGATAAGGCGCACTGGCTTGATTTTCAGATACGACAAACGGCGCATCAAAAGCCATAGGTACAACAATTTTCTCACGTTTGTTAATCAACGCCCTGTTTGTGACCTCCAGATAAATATTGCTGACGAGTGATAATGCAAGGAAAGATAATAGCCCGACGATAATGTAGCCAACCACTTTATTGCCGGATATTTGTGCCTTAACGGACATAAATACCGCCTGTTATTTTATCCATTTCCGAAAACTGGAATCAGGAATTACTTTATAAACGACACGGAATAACTCTGTAGGCAAATACCAGTACAGAAGGTTATAAAGCCACATACTCCCCCTCCCCCGTTTCAGCCAGCGAATAAACAACCACATCGTAAGGGCAAAAATGAGGCCACCCAAAGCATGTCTGTAGTAAATCGCAATAAGAAACGGGGGAACAGAAGGAATAAATTCATCCAGCGGCATGCCGATTATTCTCAACTGATCCCCAAGTGTTTTCGGGAAACGATACTTTTTCAGTTCATCCCCCGATTCCATATGACCTCCTGTTTAACCAATGATGGCAAATGCAATATTGATGAAGACAGACAACACGATGACACCAAAGAGAACCTTGATGTTCTTGGTCATAACGTAGGCCAGAATACCGGTAACCACCTCACCAATCAGCAGCCACGTCATCATTGAGGAATTCTGTCCGAACGTCGCTTTTACCGTCTCATCACCAGGCTGGAGGAGGTCTTTAGCATCAGCAGCCCAGCTACCGTGCATCATGACCAGGAACAACGTACAGGTAAGTGAAAACATAACCATAAGATGCATCATCCTCTTACGGGACAGGTTGTTGTTAAGAAAAGATACAGCACTGCTTTTATTAACCGAAACTTCCATTATTGATTTCCTTTCGTTGTGATAAAAACAAGGTTGTTACAGAAAGCAATATACTTCCTGTAAAAACATTGTCTCTGAAGAGTTAGAAAAGGAATAAAGACGCCTTTATTCCTTTATTTAAAAGACTACATATTACTGGCAGCTAAATTTCTGACTCTGCATTGTAATGCACAGCAGTATTTTTCAGAAAATTCAATTTTATTGAGCATTTCGACAATTTCACCAACAGGGGTCTTTTTATTTTGACAGGCGCGGCGGTAAGCGATTTTCATTGCCGCTAACTTAATCATAGCCTCGCGCCATTCTCTGATTTGCGGAGACATCATCACCTCACTGATTACTATTACTCATTTCTTTTATAAGCGTTCGTGTTGCTGAATCAGAAAAGTTGTCGATGAGATATTGAAGGAACTGTGAACCAGAAATAGTCTGCCCGGAATGATAACTTGCTTCTACTGCACAGCGACGAATTCGCTCACAGCGTTCTTCACCGACATACATAGTCCTGCCAGGGCGGGCGGCTCGGATTGATGAGGATTGTGACATTTGAACTCCTGCAGAAAAGCCAGGGCAAGCCCTGGCATAGTAGTGTTGAAAAAGCATATTAATTAAGTAAGAGATGGACGCTGAAGACTTCGGGATGCAAGACGTTCCCGTAATATTTTTTCAGCGTTTACGTCACTATAAACAGTTGTTGGATGTGGCCGATTGGCCTCACAGCCACCTGAAGAGGAAATGCCGGTCACAGCAGTGTAGATATGAGAGGTATCACTTAAGAGTTCCTCCAGAACATCACTGCGCTCAAGGAGGCGCATAAATTCAACCTGCCTTTCAAGAGGCCGGGGGATAGCGTAAATCCGCTGAATAGCGGATATCAGCGCCGGTGATAGATTGGCGCATTCAACGCAGTTATCAGTGGGATCTATTCGGAGAATGCGAACGCACTTAAGCGCTTTGATAACTTCATAACGGACAACACAGGGCATATCACCAAACCTGACAAAGGAATGAACACCTGGAATATCAGTGATTTTTGTTGGGTGAGTAACTTCGGGATCAAAATACACAAACAGATAGCCTGGTAGTAATGGTTTCTGCGACACACGCGATCCACCACAATCTTTTCTGCGAGTGATGCGAGTTTCAAGCGGGAAATAGCATTCGACATTAAGACTTGAAATCCAGCGAAGAACACGATCGAAACTTTTGTTTTGGCACTGAGCCAGATACCAGTTTTCCATAGCCTGGTTTCCTTTAGGCAAGCCTCCCCCATTTTCTCGCCGCGGAGAAAGCACTTATTGAACAATCACATACACACAACCAACAAAACCCTACAAACTGTATATAATCACACGACTGTACTTTTGTACAGCACAAAATGCAAGTTTTTTGCACATTGCTACGACAAAAAGAGTAAAGCGCCAAGTCAAAAAAATCTACTAATTTTTAGTAGATTTATACATTAACACTAGATATCCAAAACAATGTAATAAAAACAATTGCTTATAAACAACCATTAACTATTGTGTCGTAAAAACGTTATATTTGAGTGAAATAGATCATGAACAATACGCCAAAAACGTTGGGAGAGCGGTTAGAACTAGCCCTTAGCACTTTGAAGCTATCTCAGTCACAAGCGTCTTTGGCAGCGGGAGTACCGCAAGCAACGATTAGTCATCTAATCAGAAATCAGGCCCGTACATATAAAAATTCTCGTGCATTAGCAGAGGGTTTAAAAATAAATCATGACTGGTTGGTATATGGGTGTGGTGGGATACTTAATCCTACAGTGCAATATGTCCCTGTTATCCTAGAGTACTTTCGCCTACGATTGTACCAGTCAGAATTTTTTCTTGAAGACAACACTAATTTTCTTGTTACTGAACAGGATTATGGTAAGGGTATGTTCGCAACAATACTGGATGGCTCCATCCTGATTTGCTCCAGACCAGATGAAATTGAATATCCTGAAAGAAAAACAGGTTTTCTGCTATGGACTGAAAGGCGGAAAGCAATAATTAACGAACAGGTACAGGGGAAAAGAGTATTTCTTATACACGAAATTAGAAGATATGAATCAATACCAGAAAACATATTGAAAGGAACACAAAACATATAAAGGAAAGCATAATGGGAAGGATAAATCTACGAGTACCATACGAGGAAAAAGAAGAGGTAAAAAAACTAGGGGCAAAATGGGACTGGAATATACGGGTTTGGTACATTCCAGAAAACCTTAGCCATGAGGCATTCAGTAAATGGTTGTTGCTGCCAAACATTAAAGCAGAGTCATTTTCAATAGCAAGAGTGATGACAGATTGTTGGTCATGTAAAAAAGATACCTATGTATATACAATATTCTTTGACGAAGGATATTATTACAAGAATTACAATGAAGATACAGATGAGATTTACTGGGAGCATAACAACTATCCAGCTATGTTATGTCATGTTGAATATGTCAGCGCAGATGCACAACTATTAATTGAGAAACATACACAATGTTATACTTATGATTATAGCAAAAAAGCAAACATGCATTATGTAATGAATCATTGTATACATTGTGGAGCCAAGCATGGTGATTTTATAATGCATGGGGAACCCGGCGGGGAATTCAATCCAGTAAATCCTGAAAGAGCCAGAAATATCAGAATAATTCCTTTTAACACACCTATTAAGTGTAAGGCTAGTGACTCATATTACAATGACTTCTATAAATCGATAAGATACCAAAGAGGGTGGAAGTGATAATGTTATTATATAAATTTATAGCGATATTACCACTATTAATGGTGGGCATTTTCCCATATCCATGCCATAACTTTAAAAATAATTAACTATATTGAATGACAAACACATGGATTTATTACCCCAGAAAACTTCCCCCTCTTTATCACATCAACTATCACTAAAAACCTTAGTTAACTGATCGTCAATTTTATCTCTTATTTGAACTTTTACATTTTCATAATTAAATGACTCTATATTCTTAACCTCGTCTAAGTTGCCAATCATCTGAAGGAGCGTTGTTGAAGCGTAAGAAGCTTTGAGTATGTTTTCCAGTAAAACTTTATTAAACATCAATGGATCAGGTAAATCATTATTTTCTTGTGCACTATCTACTTCTCCTTCTTGCTCTTTCTTTTGCTGAAATTCATAAATTCTTAGCCCTATATCCAGTAACATTGCAGCGACGGAAGAAACGTTAGCTTCGGTTCTGTCAGCACCATCTTCCTTTTTTGCATCAACGATAGACTGTATCCTTTTATAATTATTCTGAGTTATGTAAACCTGCGCTCTTGGCATTTTGACCACCTTATCCATAGTTGAGTTAGAGTCTGATTTTATTTTAAACAATATTCTGGCAAGTAGAATCAGACTCTAAAGGGAGTCTACGCCGAAGTTTATTAGAGTTCAATAGGACTATCACAACATAAAATCAGAGTCCTTTTAGAGTCCAAAAAGTTGGATCGTCTAATAAGACACTGTTTTTAGTGCAATAGTTTTATAAGACTCTAATAGAGACTCCCGAAGGACTATATATAGACTCTAACAGGAGTCCTATTTTTCGTGTTATTTGTAAGCAAAACAGATAACTTTCAAGCTAACTCATTGTTTATCATGCAACTTGCAGGATTTTCGAATCCTGCGTCAGGTGTGGTGAACACCAGACAGGAAGCAAGTTAAATCTATCATCGAGCACAATCCGGTTCACTACCTGCCCGGTAATTCCATCTCAGAGACATCTAACACGCACCGGAATATGAATATTTCAGTTCTGTATTTTACGAAGATGCATTGGAGAGGTTTTTTCTGTGAGTATAGTGCCTGATAACGGTTCTGAGTTCTAATGCAGATTGTTTTGATATGGCGGGCAGAGATTATCGTATAGATCCAGATCTGTTTCGGGCAATCTCCTGGAATGAATCGAACTTCCGCACAGACGTTAAAGGCCACAATCCTGTTTCGGGTTTTGGCTCCGGACTTATGCAGGTGGACTCCCGGCACTTTAACGAACTGGCTCGTTATGGAATAAAGCCGGAGCACCTTATTTCCGATCCGTGTATGAATATCTACACCGGGGCCTACTATCTTGCAATTGCATTAAAAAAGTAGGGAGTCAGCTGGCAGGCCGTGGGGGCATATAATGCAGGCTTCCGGAAAACAGAAGAACAGGCGCAGAGAAGGTATGTCTATGCCAGAAAAATTGAGGCAACATACCGTGCGATAAAGAAGAATAAAAATGCTGGGCAGACTCTCTCAAAACAATAAAAAAGACCTCGTATTGAGGTCTTTTTTCCATCCTGTCTTTAACCCGTCAATCAATAGCCCGGTAAATTAAATGAGCTTCAGGATGTTTTATGATACTGATGTAGTCTTTCAGTGCATCCTGACGAGCGACGAGGTATTTACAGACTTTCGAATATTCTGGCCCCATATCTGCAACCTGCCAGGACAACCAGTTCATAATCATCAGGGTCGCAATAATTCCGGCAGCATCGGCACTGACCTCTGCTTCAAAGTAATTACCGGGAATAACCATGTTATAGCGCTGTTCACCTTCCGGTGCGATATATCCGGTTTGCGTCGTGGTGAATCTGACACAGTTCGGAGCCACGTTTCCGCCGGTGCCCTGCGGAATAATCCAGTAACGCCAGAAACCACCATCATAATCGGAATGCTGACGTAACCAGCTGGCAATCATATTATCAGCAGAAGGCGTAAAAAAGAGCGCCGGAATAAAATCAAGACGTTCATCGCCATCTGTAACACAATAGCGCTGACGTTCATCGATTTCAAATTGTTCGGCTGATTCACGAGTGGCGGTTTTGACGTTTAATGTGTGCATTCTAATTTTCTCCTCATTGGGTTATTACATCGTTCGACTTCATCACTGAGCGGCGAAGGGCAATGAGCAGCTGACAGAAAGGAAATAAAGGGGCGCGCAGCGTTTATATACCCCTTTATTTCCTTACTGGCTGATGCTAAAAGCAGCCCTCCGCG
>DWGY01000010.1:0-36411 GCA_018247315.1 Bibasis iluska mahintha
AACGTGGAGGCCGGTCAGACCGTGACCCTGAGCATCGGCGGTAAGATTTACACCACCACCGTGGATGACGACGGCAGCTGGACCTACACCGTGCCGTCTGCCGACCTGGCGGGCCTGAAGGACGGCGACGCCAGCGTGCAGGTGAGCGTCACCAACGTGAACGGCAACAGCGCCTCAGCGGGACGCGAGTACAGCGTGGATGCAACCGCGCCGTCCGTGACCATCAATACCCTGGCGGCTGACGATATCCTGAACGCCGCGGAAGCGCAGTCTGACCTGACGGTTTCCGGCACCAGCACCGCGGAAGCGGGGCAGACGGTCACCGTCTCTCTCAACGGCAAGGACTACACCACGACGGTCGGTGCTGACGGCACCTGGACCCTGAACGTGCCGGCCGCCGATCTGGCTGCACTCGGCGACGGCAGCGTCACCGTGACCGCAAGCGTGAGCGACAAGGCGGGTAACCCGGCGTCCATCGACCACAACCTGACGGTAGACGTGACCGTTCCTGCGGTCACTATCAACACCGTGGCGGGCGACGACGTGATTAACGTGGCCGAACACGCGCAGGCGCAGATCGTAAGCGGCTCCGCGACCGGCGCGGCTGCGGGCGATAAGGTTACCGTCACTATTGGCGGGGAGACGTACACCACCGTGCTGGACGCGGCGGGTAACTGGAGCGTGGGCGTACCGGCGAGCGTGATTTCCGCGCTGCAGGACGGCACCGTGACGGTTACGGCGTCAGTGACCGACGCCGCAGGCAATACCGGCTCCGGCACCCATAGCGTGACCGTTGATACCGGGCTGCCGTCCGTGGGCTTTAACGCCATCAGCGGCGATAACGTGCTGAACGCGGTGGAAAAAGGCCAGGATCTGAACGTTACTGGCACCAGCGCCAACCTGGCGGAAGGCACCGCGGTGACCGTGACCCTCAACGGCAAACAGTACACCGCAACCACCGGCGCGGACGGCTCGTGGAGCCTGACGGTTCCGGCGGCGGATCTGGCAGGCCTGGGTGAAGCGAACTACACCCTGAGCGCGACGGCAACCAACGGCGTGGGCAACAGCATCAGCAACACCGCGAACCTGCTGGTCGACACCGCGCTGCCAACCGTGACCATCAACACCGTTGCCGGTGACAACGTCATCAACGCGGCGGAAGTGGCTGCAGGCCAGACCATCAGCGGCAAAGTAGCGAACGCGGAAGCGGGCAATACCGTCACCGTATCGATTGGCGGCAACACCTACACCGCAACGGTGCAGAGCGATCTGACCTGGTCCGTCAACGTGCCGGAATCCGTCCTCACCGCGCTGGGCAACGGTGAGTTGACCGTGTCAGCGACCGTCACCAACGGCCACGGCAACACCGGCGCGGGCGAGCGCGAGATCGCTATCGACGCCAACCTGCCGGGCCTGCGCGTGGATACCGTCGCGGGCGATGACGTGATCAACAGCATCGAGCATGGACAGAACCTGATCGTCACCGGCTCAAGCGACGGGCTGGCGGCAGGCACCACGCTCACCGTGACCGTTAACGGCAAGAGCTATGCGGCCTCCGTCCTGGCAGACGGCACCTGGAGCGCGGCGATCCCGGCGGCAGACGTCGGGGCCCTGGCTGCGGGCACGGTGACCGTCACCGTTGCAGGCCAGAGCACCGCGGGCAACCCGGTCTCTATCAGCCATGACGTGACCGTCGATCTGTCAGCTGTGGCTATTAGCATCGATGCGATTGCCACCGACGACGTGATTAACGCAGCGGAGAAAGGCGCGGATCTGGTGCTCTCAGGCAGCACCTCGAACGTTGAGGAGAACCAGACCGTCACCATCACTTTTGGCGGCAAATCTTACACCGCGAAGGTTGATGGCGACGGCAACTGGACGGCTACCGTGCCGTCCGCGGATCTGGCGGGTCTGAAAGACGGCGATGCCAGCGTACAGGTCAGCGTGACCAACGTGAACGGCAACAGCGCCTCGGCGGGCCGTGAGTACAGCGTGGATGCGACCGCGCCAGCCGTGAGCATTGATACGGTAGCAGGCGACAACGTGATTAACGGCAGCGAAGCGGCTGCGGGCGTGGCCATTTCCGGCACCACCACGGCTGAAGTCGGCCAGACGGTGACCGTCACCCTCGGCGGCAATAGCTATACCGCGCAGGTTCAGCAGGGCGGCGTCTGGAGCGTGAACGTTCCGGCGGCCGATCTGTCCGCGCTGGCGGACAACGGCTACACCGTACAGGCTAGCGTGAGCGACGCCGCGGGTAACCTTGGCAGTGCGGGCAAAGCGATTACGCTCGATACCACGCCGCCGACCGTTAGCTTTAACGTCGTGGCGGGCGATGACGTCATCAACAGCGTTGAGCACGGGCAGGCGCAGATCGTCAGCGGTACCGCAACCGGCGCGAGCGTCGGCGATAAGCTGGTCATCACCATCGGTTCGAACCAGTACACCACCACCGTTGACGCCAGCGGTTACTGGAGCGTAGGCGTTCCGGCCAGCGTGATTTCCGCCCTGACCGACGGCACCGTGACCCTCAGCGCGACGATTACCGACAGCGCGGGCAACAGCAGCACCCAGACCCACGACGTGGTGGTCAACACCGCATCGGTTGCGCTGACCGTCAACACCCTCAGCGGCGATGACGTGATCAACGCGGCAGAAGCGGGTAACTCGCTGGTCATTAACGGCTCAAGCGCGCAGTTCGCCAACGGCACCCAGGTCACCGTGACCCTGAACGGCAAGACCTACACGGCTACCGTTCAGAGCGACGGTTCCTGGAGCACAACGGTACCAGCGGCAGACGTGGGCGCACTGGCCGACGGCGCGAGCTATCAGGTCTCTGTTACCGCGCAGGACAGCGCGGGCAACAGCGCCTCGGCGACGCACAGCATCAGCGTGGACACCACCGCGCCGGTCATCAGCGTCAATACGCTGTCGGGCGACGACGTGCTGAACGCGGCGGAAGCACAGCTGCCGCTGACCGTGCAGGGTTCGACCAGCGCTGAAGCGGGTCAAACCGTGACCGTGACGCTGGGCGGCAAAACCTACACGGCGGTCGTGGCAAACGACGGCACCTGGACGCTGAACGTGCCTGCGGCAGACCTGGCCGCTCTCAGCGAAGGTGCGCTGACGGTCAATGCGTCGGTCAACGATAAGGCGGGTAACAACGGCCAGACCACGCACACCCTAACGGTTGATACCGTGGCGCCAACCGTCACCATCGGCACCGTGGCGGATGATGATATCGTCAACAACGCCGAGCAGCTGGCGGGCCAGACCATCAGCGGCACCACCACGGCGGAACAGGGCCAGACGGTGACCGTCGCCTTCAACGGGCACAGCTATCAGGCGACCGTGGCGGCAGACGGTTCGTGGTCAGTCTTCGTGCCGGGCCGTGATTTCCTTGGCCTCACCGACGGTGACTACACCATCACCGCGACGGTGAACGATAAGGCGGGGAATCCGGGCAGCGCAACGCACGACGTGACGCTGAACGGCGATGTCCCAACCATCACCATTAACACCTTTGCGCAGGACGATATCGTCAACGCCGCAGAGCACGGGACGCCGCTGGTCGTCAGCGGTACCACCGACGCGCCTGCGGGCCAGACGGTGACCATTACGCTCAACGGCAAAACGTACACAACGACCGTGCAGAATGACGGCAGCTGGAGCTACACCCTGGGCAGCGCAGACGTGACCGCGCTGGCAGACGGCGGTGCGTACGTGATTAACGCCCAGGTGAGCAACGCCATCGGCAACAGCGCCAGCGACAATCACAACGTGACCGTGGATCTGACGCCACCGTCAATGGGAATTACGATTGATTCCCTGCAAAACGATACTGGACTCAGCGCGAGTGATTTCATCACTAACGATGGCCAGGTGGTGGTGAACGGTTCGCTGTCGGCGCAGCTCGGCAATAACGAGAAGGCGCAGATCAGCCTGGACGGTGGTTCAACCTGGATTGACCTGACCGTGACCGGCACTTCATGGCGCTACACCGATGGGCGTACCCTGACGGACGGGACGTACCAGTACCAGGTACGCGTCATTGATAACGCGGGCAACGTCGGGGCGACGGACAGCCAGGACGTGGTGATTGACCAGACGGCACCGGCGGCAACCACCATTACCGTGGATTCCGTCACCCAGGATACCGGTCTGTTCAACAACGACTTTATCACCAGCGACAGCCAGATCAGCCTGAAGGGGACGCTCGGCGCGGCCCTGGGCAGCGGCGACCACGCGCAGATTAGCCTGGACGGCGGTGCCACATGGACTGACGTTAGCGTGAGCGGCCTGAGCTGGACGTATGTGGATGGCCGCACGCTGGCCGACGGGGACTATAACTACCAGCTGCGCGTGATTGACAACGCCGGGAATATCAGCGCCACCACAAGCCAGGTGGTGACCATTGATACCGTGGCGCCGGATGCCAGCAAAACGATCGCCATCGACAGCATCAGCGACGATACCGGTCTGAGCGGCAGCGACTTTATCACTAACGATACGTCGCTGACGCTGCACGGCTCGCTCGGCGCGACGCTGGCCGACGGCGAATATGCCCAGATCAGCATCGACGGCGGCGTGACCTGGCAGAACGTGAACGTTACCGGCAACAGCTGGTACTACGTGGACGGCCGTACGCTGGATAACCAGACCTACGACTACTATGTTCGCGTAGTGGACGCGGCGGGCAACGTGGGATCCAGCGCCCATCAGCAGGTGACCGTCGATACGGTTGCCCCGGATGCGGCCATTACGGTGACCGTTGATAACATCACCGTTGATACTGGCTTCGATAACAACGACTTCCTGACCAGTTCGACCTCGTACACCCTGAACGGGACGCTCGGGGCTCAGCTTGGTTCTGGCGAGTATGTGCAGGTGAGCATGGACGGCGGCACCACCTGGGTTTACGCCACCGTAAGCGGAACCCAGTGGAGCTACAGCGATACGCGTACCCTGACTGACGGTAGCCACAGCTACCAGGTTCGGGTTGTGGATCAGGCGGGCAACGTTGGGGCCACTACCTCGCAGGCGGTGACGGTTGATACACAGGCGCCGCAGTACGGCATCACCATTGACAGCATCAGCGAAGATACCGGGCAGTCCAGCAGTGACTTCATCACCATGGACACCACGCTGACCGTTAACGGCTCGCTGGGCAGCGCGCTGGCAAGCGACGAACGCGTGCAGATAAGCCTTGACGGTGGCAATACCTGGATTGATACGACGGTTACCAACCAGCGCTGGAGCTACACCGATACGCGTGACCTGGCGGACGGGGATTACACCTATCAGGTGCGGATCATCGATCAGGCAGGCAACGTCGGCTCTACCTCGTCGCAGGTGGTGACGGTCGATACTACGCCACCATCCACGGTGGGCACGGTAGTCAGCTATACCGACGGTGAAGGCGAACGCACGGGCACCTTTGGCAGCGCCGTTGCTACCGATGACGACTCTCCGGTGATCAACGGTACGCTTAACCGCGCGCCGGACGACGGTGAGATTGTGCAGCTTTACCGCGACGGCGTTCTGCTCGGTCAGGTGACGATGAACGGCAGCGCAAGCTGGTCCTTCCAGGACAATGGCCTGCTCGACGGAAATCACACCTACATTCTGCGCGTGACCGATAAGGCCGGGAACTACACGGAATCCGACGGCTTTGTGCTGAATGTTGATACCAGCATCCCGACCACCACGGCGGCGATTACCGCCCAGACCACCTCGGATACCACGCCGATTATTAACGGCACGGTGTCAGCGGACCTGGTAAACGGGGAGTACCTGGTGGTGACGGTAAACGGTAAAACCTACACGTCGCAGACCGGCGGCGCGGTGGTGGTCGACCCGGATCACAACACCTGGTATCTGCAGATCCCGGACAGCGATGCCCTGAGCGTGGCGAACTACGACGTCACGGCGCAGGTGAAGAGCAGCGCGGGCAACGGTAATACTACGGGCACGGCGACCGGCAGCCTGGTGATTGACACCACCTCGGTGAATACCGACTGGGCGACCACGGCGGGTAATGCAAATAACTCGACTATGGCCATCGGCATGAACAGCAGCGGTCTGTGGAATATCATTGCCAACGGGCAATCCTATTCCAGCAGCGATGATTCGACGTATGCGGCAAATACCCTGACGAACACGCGTAGCTATTACGCGGTGAGCCAGACCGCTGCCGACTTCGACCGTAACGGCACGCAGGATATCTTCGCAACCGAGAACACCTATGCCGGCTCGACGCAGGTAATGTGGACCTACGATGGCAGCAGCTACACCGCCAGCCAGCTGGCGATGGGGACCACAATCTGGTACGGCGGCGTGATCGCTTACGACAAAACGGGCGATGGCTATCTTGACCTGGCCTACGGCGATGCCGGTATGGACTCCCTTACCTATCTGGTGAACACCAACGGCGTGCTGACGCCGGACGGCACCGGCGGGGAAGGCGGATTCTACGGCCAGTTCGACTCCGGGCGTGAGATCTCCGGCGTCGACCTGAACAACGACGGTACGGTGGATATTGTGCAGCACACCAACCGCAGCGGCGCGTACTCGTTAACCGTGATCAACAATAACGGCAACGGCACGCTGTCTATCGGCCAGAACCTGACCAACGTGTTTGTGGCCAACGCCTCGAATACCACCACGGCGGCCTCTATGACGTGGGCGGACTTTAACGGCGATGGCTATATGGATCTCTATTTGGGCTCCAGCTACAACAACAATGGCGGGGTGATTTACTACAACAACGGTGCAGGGCAGTTGTCCACGACCAAGAGCGCGGTTGAGGCCTCTAACGCCTCGGCGGGCTATCTGTCGGTGGCGGTAGACTGGAACGGTGACGGGCAGATGGACATCATCAAGCTCAGCACCTACGGAACGTCGCAGACCGCAACCCTGTTCACCAACAACGGTTACGGCTCGACCTGGACCTCAAGCCAGCTGGCGTCCGGCCTGGTCAACGTTACCGGCGTGGCCGCCGTCGACTACAACTGGGATGGTTCGAAAGACCTGCTGGTGTCTCAGCAGAACGGTAAGGTCGTACTGGTGCAAAACAACGCGAAGGTTGCCGACGGTACCGCGATGCATCTGCACATTGTCGATAGCGAAGGCATCAACGCCTACTACGGCAACACGGTCAATCTGTACAACGCCGCGGGCGTGCTGGTGGCCTCGCAGATCATCAACGCCCAGTCCGGTATTGGTTCGAACGATGCCTCTGCGCTGGTGAGTTTCTACGGGCTGGATCCGAACGAAACCTACTCGGCGGAGATCGTGAAGATCACTAACGGCGTGTCGGATAACGTCACATGGACCGGCCTGGACGCGGGTAACGGCAAAGAGGGCTATGTCCTCACCGCCGAAGCGGCCACCGGCGGCCACAGCGGAACCATTACCGGTACCGGGTATAACGACACCTTTATCGCAGAGGATGGCACCTATACCTATAACGGCTCCGGCGGCTGGAATACCCATTCCGACTATGACACCTGGAGCAATACCGGCGGCATGGACGTGGTGGATTACCGCAATGCGACGTCCGGCATTACCGTTGACCTGCGTCTTTCAACCGCGCAGGACACCGGCTTCGGTACTACGCGTCTGCTGAATATTGAAGGGATTAACGGCTCCGACTTCGACGACGTCATTACCGGCAACAGCGGTGATAACCAGTTCGAAGGCCGCGGCGGGAACGACACCTTCAACATTGGCAGCGGCGGCCACGATACGTTGCTCTATAAGCTGATCAACACCTCGGATGCCACCGGCGGTAACGGCAGCGACCAGGTCAACGGTTTTACCGTCGGCACCTGGGAAGGGACGGCGGATACGGACCGTATCGATCTGCGCGACCTGCTTTCCGAGAGCGGCTATACCGGCACAGGCTCGGCGAGCTACGTGAACGGCGTGGCGACGCTGGACAGCAGCGCGGGCAACATTGCCGACTACATCCGCGTGGTGCAGAACGGCAGCAACACCGAAATCCAGGTTGACCTGGACGGGACGGGCGGCCAGTTCACGCCGACCACCCTGGTGACGCTGAACGGCGTGCAGACGGATCTGGCAACGCTGCTGGCGAACCACCAGCTGTTAATTGCGTAAAACAACGCCGCGGGGAGCGATCCTCGCGGCTTTTTGCGTTTCTTTACACGAGTAGCCATAACCCTATATTTCACAAGATTATTTTGCGGGCTCGTTTAGGGAGTGTTCGATTTCTAATCATCTCGCAAGGGTATCATTTCAGTGCGTAATTATCGCACTGGACAGGACGTAGCATTATGAAGACACATCCACAGTACGAACCCTGGCTGCAGGGCATGCTCATCATTGCAAAGCACTATCGGCTGGATTTTTCGGCAGAGCACGTTCGGGTCACGATTAACCATGAAAGTCAGTCTCCGCGCCATCTGGTGCTGGAGGAGATGGCGCGTCAGCTAGGGCTGGGGATGCGTAGGATAGAAGCGCAGGCCGTATCGCTCGACCCGTGGCGCTTGCCGCTGCTGGCGGAATTCACCGGCGGGCAGGTTGCGGTGATCAACCGCATGGACGCTGAAGGGAACGTCAGCCTGCAGTTCAGCGGCGATGGCGGTCTGGAAACGACCCTGACGCGCGAAGAACTGGGCTCGCGGCTCAAAAGCGTAGCGGTGCTGCGCCCGCTTGAATCGACGCCGGACGCGCGCGTCGATGACTACATCAAACCCTATGAGAAAAACTGGTTCTGGCAGCTGGCGCTGAAGGACTGGCGTCGCTACAGCGACATCATGCTGGTGGCGCTGGTGGCCAACGTGCTGGCGCTCTCGGGCATGGTCTTCTCCATGCAGGTGTACGACAGGGTGGTGCCGTCGCAGTCGGAAGCCACGCTGTGGGTGCTGTTTGGCGGCGTGATGATCGCCATCGTATTCGAATTCATCATGCGCATGCTGCGCGTGCATATTTCCGACGTGGTCGGGAAACGCGCGGATCTGCGGATCTCTGAACGCGTGTTTGCCCACGCTCTGCGGATCAAAAACGGCGCGCGCTCGAAATCGACCGGCTCGTTTATCGCGCAGATCCGCGAGCTGGAGTCGGTGCGCGAGCTGATCACCTCAACGACCATTGCGGCCATTTCCGATCTGCCGTTCTTCCTGCTGTTTGTCGTTATTTTATGGATGATTGGCGGCCCGCTGGTGCTGGTGGTCCTGCTTGCCGTTCCGCTGCTGCTGATCCCTGGCCTGCTGGTGCAGCGCCCGCTGGGGAAACTCTCCAGCGAAGGGATGCGTGAATCCGCTATTCGTAACGCCACGCTGGTGGAAGCGGTGCAGGGTCTAGAAGACATCAAGCTGATGCGCGCCGAGCAGCGTTTTCAGAACCAGTGGAATAACACCAATGACGTGGCTGCCAGCGTCGGCATGAAGCAGCGCTGGCTGACGGGGCTGCTGCTTACGTGGACGCAGGAAGTACAGTCAATCGTTTACGCCGTGGTGCTGCTGGTGGGCTGTTACCTCGTCATCAGCGGCGACATGACCACCGGTGCGTTGGTGGGTACCTCGATTCTGGCGTCGCGGACCATTGCGCCGCTGTCGCAGATCTCAGGCGTGCTGTCGCGCTGGCAGTCGGCAAAGGTGGCGCGCAAGGGGCTCGATGACCTGATGCAGCGCCCGATTGACGATCCGCAGCAGGGCAAAAAAGTGCACAAAGCCCACCTGCGCGGTGATTATCAGCTGGACAACGTCGGGTTTTATTACGACGAAGAAGAGAAGCTCACCGTGCTGAACATCAGCAGGCTGAAGATCCGTGCCGGGGAGCGCGTTGCGGTGCTCGGGCGGAATGGATCGGGCAAGAGCACGTTGCTGCACCTGCTGGCGGGGATGCAGGAGCCGCAGCAGGGCAGCATTCTTCTGGATGATATTGCCTTAAACCACCTGGATCCGGCTGACGTGCGTCGCGATATGCAGCTGCTCAGCCAGCAGGCGCGGCTGTTCTTTGGCTCGGTGCGCGACAACATCCTGATGGGCAATCCGCTGGCCACCGATGATGAAATTCATCAGGCGCTGGTCAACAGCGGCGCGCTGGAGTTTGTCCGCAAGCAGAAAATGGGGCTGAACTACATCATCAATGAAGGGGGCGCCGGGCTATCCGGCGGTCAGCGTCAGGCGTTACTGCTGGCGCGCGCGCTGATTACGTCGCCAAACATTCTGCTGCTGGATGAGCCTACCGCCTGGCTGGATGAAGTCAGCGAGAAGCAGTTTATCCAGCATCTTCACCAGTGGCTGGGTAAGCGCCGAACGCTGGTGGTGGCGACGCATCGTCTGCCTATTCTGGACCTGGTTGACCGCATTATTGTCCTGGAGAACGGCAAGGTGGTGATGGATGGCCCGCGTGACGCCATTCTGAGCCAGCACGGCATGGCGGCGCAGAAAGCACCGCAGCGTACCGTCACGATGAAAACGGAGGGCGTGGCATGAATGATTTCTCCCGCTTTAACAGCCGCCTGAAGGAGCCGCGCCTGCCGCGCGCTACCCTGGTCGCATGGTCACTCTTTGCCCTGCTGGTGGTCTTTATTACCTGGGCGAGCCTGTTCCATCTTGATGAAGTGACCACCGGCAGCGGCAAGGTGATCCCGTCCTCACATGAGCAGGTGATCCAGTCCCTCGAAGGAGGGATTATTCACAGTCTGATGGTGCGCGAGGGCGACATCGTTGAGCGCGGTCAGCAGCTTGCCCAGCTCGACCGCACGAAAACCGAGTCCAGCGTGCTGGAAAGTGAGTCTCGACTCAACGCCGCGATGGCAACGGCCGCGCGGCTGAACGCCGAGGTGAACGACACCGCGCTGGTCTTCCCGGCGGAGCTGGATGACGACGTAGAACTGGTTAAACAGGAGACGGCGCTTTATCAGTCGCGTCGCGAAAGTCTCGACAAAGGGCTGGCAGGGTTACGCCAGGGCACCGAGCTGATACAGAGAGAACTCTCCCTGACCCGTCCGCTGGTGACGCAGGGCGCGGCCAGTAAAGTGGAGGTGTTACGGCTTGAGCGTCAAAAAAATGAGCTTGAGAATAAGATCACCGAGATGAAAAACCAGTACTACGTGCGCGCCCGCGAGGAGTTGGCCAAGGCCAACGCCGAGATGGAAGCGCAGCGTTCGGTGATGAAAGGACGTGAGGATTCCCTGACCCGCCTGACGTTTAACGCACCGGTCCGGGGGATCGTGAAGGATATCGACGTAACGACCGTCGGCGGGGTCATTCCACCCAATGGAAAGCTGATGAGCCTGGTACCGCTTGATGACCAGATGGTGATAGAAGCGAAAATTTCCCCGCGCGATGTCGCCTTTATTCATCCTGGGCAAAAAGCGCTGGTAAAAATCACGGCCTATGACTACTCCATCTACGGCGGGCTGGAAGGGGAAGTGACGATGATTTCACCGGATACCCTGCAGGACGAGGTGAAGAGGGATGTGTATTACTATCGCGTCTATATCCGTACCGACAGCAATCATCTGACCAATAAGCAGGGCAAAGCATTCCCGGTGTTTCCTGGCATGATAGCCACCGTGGATATCAAAACGGGGAGCAAAACCATTATCGACTATCTGCTGAAGCCGTTGAACAAAGCAAAAGAGGCGCTGCGCGAAAGATAAAGAAAGGCGTTCGGGGAACCGAACGCCGGTGGGGTTATACGGTGGACGTCACGCCAGGAGCGTGGCGCCGCTCTTTCGGTACAACGTTGATGTAGTGCGTAACGTAAGCAAAATATAAACCAGCATAGTTTTCAACCAGCTCAAGGAATGCCGGATAAATCGACATTCGACCTTCTCCGCGATCTTTTAAATAACCCGCCTCCTGCGCCGTTTTGATAATTCTGTTTACGTGAATACGCGAAACGTAAAATTCTTTCGCGAGCGTGCTGGCTGAGTAATCGATTATGGCACCGTGCGCGGTTTTATTCTTAATGGCCTGCAGGTACAAATAGAGCATAATCATTCGGCCTCCGTCCTTTTCGATAAATAATCCCACCTCAGGCAAGACTTTTTTGAATGTTAATCCCCGAAACAGGTATTCTGCAGCGCGTCTAAAGAAGTTGTTGCGTAATACGTCGCTGTCTAACAGGTTGACGTTAATATTAAACGCCGGATAGAGAATGCTGACGGGTAAGAACGCGCCGGACATATAGCGTTTAAGTTCATTGAGTCCTTTTTCTGTTGGGGCGATTCGTGTTTTTCGTCGGTCTTCGCTACAGCGCCAGGTCTTGATACGACCGGTTGTTCTCAATATGGTGATAATTGCAATGACGCTGTTGGGGCTGGCAATATGATATCGCGAGCATAGTTCCTTAATCTCTGATACTGATTCGGCCTGATTTCCAAAAATAAAGCAACACATAGAAAGTATGATATTGAAGCGTGATTCCTGAAGCATGGTTTTGTAGAACAAAGGCTGTTTTTTATAAATACTGTCGTTAATGGTGTAGTGTTCTATTATTGCCTCGCTGAATCGTGGGTTGCTCTTAATGACATCCCGTCGATGCAGCAAAGCTCTGGATGAGATGTGATTATCCATAGCATTTTCTCTTAATCAAATAAGCGATGAGATGAAGTATCCAGTCTGTTTTTAGGAATTTTCATTATACCATTGTGGATGACATATTCACTGTGGTTGTTTAAAAATATACTTATATTTACGTCGCGTATGAATGCGTGGGTTGATTAACCCAAAGATGTTCCGGGGTGTTGCGTTGATAACGGTTTATTAACGTGTTCGGGTGCTGTAAAATTATTTTACACAACGAGCTTATTTCAAGTTTGTTACATTTCAATATTATTTTGCTGCCCTTTTTCTGGCCATTCTCTCGGTCAAAGAATTGTGTTTGTGTCCCCAGGAGCAGGATATGATCCAAACTATTTCGCACAGAAATGCTGCACGTTATGAGCAACACTTTGTCATCTCGGCCTGTGGCTTTACCTTCCAGGGATACACATTTTTTCTGCAGCAGCACGGGATAAATGCGACTCATCTTCGTTTTAATGATGATGAACCAAACTCGGATGACGTAGAAAATATTGTTTTAAATCAAGAGGCTGAAATCTGTGTTTTTCTTGGGGACGATATTGTTCTTCTACTGGAGAGCCTGAAGAAGCTGGCTTCAGTTCTTAACGTTCTTCCTGTGGTTCGACGGGTTACGCTGTATGGAAAAATTCCCGACAGCTGGCTTTACCGAACGCTGGGCAGTCTTCTCCATGATAAACAACACTTATCCAGGGTAAGAGTCGCCCGCGTTTCGGATATCTCGGATGCTTTTAAAAATACGGCTGATGTGGCGGAAAATCACTCTCGCTTATTATGCGAGGCCTATACAGACTGTTCTTATAAAGAGGTGGCAAAGGGATTAACCCGGCGCGAGCTTGACGTGTTGCTAAATTTTTACCGCGGAATGTCGGTAAAAGAACAGTGTGAAAAAATGGGCCTGTCGGATAAGACCGTCTATACCCATCGCAAAGAGGGCGTCAGAAAAATACAGCCCATCAGAATGTGGTTAAACGATACGCATGTATTACGAACGGAGGGCAGCGGCGATCGAAAAAATAGTCGAGAACGGTTGTCCAGCCACGAGATTGACATCCTAAACGCTCTTCTTAAGGGCGAAATATTTCCTGCTTATCAGATTATTACCGATCGTAATAAAAAGGGCGTAGGTTTTGAGATCCTGCTGCGCTGGAATCAGAACGGTAAGATCGTCAAGCCCGCGGCTTTTTTGTCTGACATTTCAGATATTGAAATCTGGCTGAAGATAACCGCGCTGGTGATCCATGCCGCTGTGTCAGGTATCAATAAATATAACGGTAAATACTACTTTTCGGTCAATATCCCGCCGCGGCTGGCATCTGGAAATGCGCTGCCGGGTATGGCCAAAAAGGCGATTGAAATGCTGTTTAAGCCGCATTGGGCCGAGAAGCTGGTGTTTGAGTTTGCTGAAACTATTGACGTTACGAAGGATAATGCGATCCCTGAAACGATGCGGCGCTTGCGAAATACCGGCTGTCGATTGTTTTTGGATGACTGTTTTTCGAATCATCACACGATGTTCCCCGTGCGGCACATTCATTTTGACGGGCTGAAGCTGGACCGCGATCTTGTTGAGCAGTTCGTGGCTAACGACAATGATTATAATTTGATTAAAGCGATACAAATATACAGCGATATGTCAGGAAGTGATTGCGTTGCAGAGGGAGTAGACAGTGAAGAAAAGTTCGAAAAACTGATTGCTCTTGGGGTCAAAAACTTCCAGGGATATTATCTCTCACGCGCGGTAAGAGAGGATGAATTAGACCGCATGGTGAGGCTTTTTAGCTAATGATTTATGCTGCTGGTGGGTGAGGGTAATAGTAGAAATACTCTTTCTTCAACCCACCAGCTTTCAGACAGGAGTGGAGATCATCGCGCTCTTTTAATCAGATGTCGTCCCGGGTAAACCCGACGACAATTTCAAGCGTGTTACGGATCACATCACACGCTTCAGGCTCTGGTGTAATTTCAAGCGCGTGGATCAGCTGCAGGATAATCTCTTTGTTCGAAAGGTTATCACCACAAAGCAAAATACAGCGTATTGCAGAACCTAACACTTCGGCCTCATCGCTGAGATGCTTACCCGCGTTAAGAAAATGTTCGGCCAGTCCTTTATCGTGCAGTGCTTCAAAATTATACGTCTGCTGTCTCATCGCCTTGCTCATGGTGGTCACCGTGTCCGTTGCAAATTAGTGTTTCTTATCGGGGAAAAGAAGAGTGTCTTTTTTGAAGAGAGAACGGATTCGACCTACGTCATAGTCGCCGATCACTCTTCCTTTGTCTTGTGATACGCCCGTCACGCGCTGGCGTACTTCATCTTCAGCAGCAACTAATGCATTTTTACGTTCATCATCTGACTCAACGCCAGCCATTGCACGCAGGCGCTCGGCAAGCGATGCAAAGGTGATGGGCCCGTTCTCTTTTAATATGGATAAAACGGCCTCACCAATCAGGTCGTCTTTGAGTCGTTCAAATCTGGTTCTATGCATAGCTTCAATCTCACTCTGCTACATGCGGAGGGCTGTAGCATTGGGTTAGTCATCGCTTAGGGTAAAGATAGCCCATCAGCGTAACTAACTTAGTAAGTTAAAAAACAGTATTTCTTCACGTTATCGCTCGAAGAAGAGGGCGATCAGCCCGTTGTAATGCGCCTTTTCTTCTTCACAGGAAGACTCTTCGATACGTCGTAGCAGCTTTGTACAAATTGTCATTCTGCTCAGTTGTACATTTTCCTTAATGATTTCACTGACGATCAGCCCAAGCGTCTCCTGCTGGCTGGGAATATTGTTTTTATTGAAATACAGTGTGATAGCGCTTTCTGCAGATGAGGGTGCCAGGTTACGACGCATAATTTTCCACCGTTAAAAAACATTTTAGCAACATTGATGCAAATGAATTTATACCATCACGCTAAATCTGTACAGAGAAAATGTACAACTTTTTCAAAATGGAAAAATTTTATCCTCCTTTCCCGCCAGATTGCTGGTTCTTTGCAATACTTTATCCATGCCAAAAAGGAGGGTATGCCATGCAAGACGGTTACTACTGGATAAAGTTTAGGGGGATCGTTCAGAAAGCCCGCTACTCGGATATACCAATCACGGATATTGAAACGGGAGGGATAACAAGAGGGGTTTGGCATCTGATGGGCGAAGATATCGAGATTTGCTCGACCTCTGAGGCCGTCGTGTTATCGGGCATTTTGGGCCCGGGGGTGCAGGAGCCTGGCTGAAGGAAACAGAAGAGAAAAAAGGCCCCGAGGGGCCTGAGATTACTTACGGCCCAGCAACAGGCCCAGTACGACACCTACCGCCCCGGCAGCAATCAGGCCGGTCAGTGGGTTATTTTTTACGGCTTCAGTCACATCAGATACGGCATCGCTGGCCTGTGCAGCATATTTTTTTGCCGCACCCTTCACCTGGTGTTTAGGTGAATCAACGAAGTCGCCAAACTGCTGCTGCGCAGAGCCTGCAAGTTCATCAAGTTTGTTTTTGGCTTTTTCGCCAGCAAATTGAGCGTTCTTATCAGCGTCGAAATCAGACATTCTTACCTCCTTTTGTGGATAGTTTAAGGATAGCCGCTCGAATCAGGTTGAGGGATTTTTAGGATATGTCTCCCTGGCTGAACAGCGTTGCAATTAACACATTTACATCGATACAATAATGCAGGTACCATACCCCCCTATAGTAGAAGGTGCCTCACCTAACCCCTTGATTATCTCACTTAATTTTGGTTATTTTCGTCTCCGGGGGCGTATTGGGGGCAAAGCCCAAACGTTGGTTCAGCATCTCTACTTGCTCCCCATCAAATTCTTTGATCCATGCAGAATAAACCCGGTACACCATTTCCGCGTCCTCGTGCCCCAGCTGGCTGGCGATGAATGACGGATTGGCCCCGGCGGCCAGCGACCAGCATGCATATGTGTGCCGTGACTGATACGGGGCGCGGCGCCGGATTTTTGATTTCTCCACTGCAGCATCCCAGCGAGCGCTGATTGATCCGGTTTCGTAATGGGCTCCAGGCTTTTCTGTTCGGACGTCTGGTAAGAAGACGAACCGATGCTTTTGCACCTCAGTTTTTCCAAATTCTCTGAAATGCTGAACGATCTCCGTTTCCGGCAAGTATCCGGTAAGTGCATGCTGAGCGCGTAACGCATCAAGCGCTGGAGCGAGCAGGGTGATCACGCGGTCACCGGCCTTTGTTTTCGGTGGGACAAAATCTCCGATACGGGTCAAATTTCTCTGTATGTGTACCTTACCTGATTCGAGATCCACATCCTCCCATGTAAGCGCCGCTATCTCACCGTGGCGCGGCCCCGCGTTTATCGCGAACTGCCACATATTTCTGTCCTGGCCGCTCAACGCCAGCATCATTGTCGCGTACTCTTCACGCTGCAGTGGGTCCGGCTTTTTCCGGTCTTTGTGCAGTTTCGTGATGTGCTCAAATGGTTTATCGGTGATGAACCGACTGCGATGTGCAAAGCGGAGCATCTGGCAGACCACCGATATGTAATCATTGACGGTGTTGACGCTGCGGCCTGTTCTCTTCCTCTTGTGACCCTCCGCGTAAAAGCTTTCTCCCCGCAACAACTCCTTTCTGTACTGCATCATGTCACTGTGGGTGATATCCGTTATTAGCGTATTCTCTCCAATTATTTTGTTTATGGTTCTGAGTTGCGCCAGGATGCGGGTCATAGTATTCCTGGATACATCCTCCTCCTTGGCGGCCAGCCAAAGCTCGTTAAGATCTGCCCAGGTGTGCGCGACGCGGGTAGACGTAAATTTCTGAACGGCTTTCGACTCCGGGAACCGCCGGGCATAGTCAAACTCTCCCATCTGTATCTCACTGACGATCAGCGCACGCAGGTTTCCGGCCTTTTTGATGTTAGCGGGGCTGATAACCCAACCCTTCAACACTTCGCGGCAACGCTTCCCGCGGTAAGTGAAGGTTATTCGGATCTTGCCATTATGGTTTTCGACGCCTGTTGGAAATGACATTACAGCTCCCACACTAACTGATTGATGCGCGGGAAGTTGTACCAGAGCAAGCCTCTCTTGGTTTCTCCGCCGTTCATTGCCTGGCGCTTGAAGTGAACACCTTCAAGCCACGGGCCACTACGGAGTGCTTTGATTTGACGTTCACTCAATCCGGTAAGTGATCTGAGTTCAGCCTCAACAACCCATTCTTTGTTGAAAATAATAGTCGCGGTCATGGTCATGTCTCTGCATAACCGCCGCAAACTTTAACGGCAAAGTTGCGGCGGGGGTTGAACAAGAATAATCAAGCTCAGAAATCAAAGGTTTGCTGTCCACCTCCCTCAATCACTTTCACACTTTTCGTGTATTGGTTTGAAAATCCAGCCCAATGAGCCGCGCGGATCCGCGCAGTTTCCTCTTTTGTCAGGCAGGGTTCCGGTAGGGCGCTGTCCTTTCGGTGCTCTGCGACCCGTATGGGTTGCCTGATATCGTGCAGTTTCTGGCAGATAGGGCACAGGTCCTTTGTGTCCATCCCCCGCGCCTTACCCTCAAAGAACAGATTTCCATGCCACGTCGCGCAGCTGCGGCACATAGGTGCGTCACAGGTGAACATTCCCCTGCATTTTTGCATCATCCCGTTTTCGTCCTCATCAGCATCCCAGCCGATCAGACCGTCACAGAGCAGGGTGGCCGGTTCGCCGCAAAACATACAGGGCTCCCCCCTCATGGCTCGCCAGCCTGGTACTCAATGAACAATCCCATCTTCTTTGCTAGCGCGTGCTCAATTACTGCTCCCTCTGACAGCTCCCAGCCATTGAGCATGTAAACAGCATCAGCACAGCGCGTCATTGCACAGCAGATGTCCATGTATTGCCCCTGACTGAGACCCTCCGGAAGGACTGCCGGGTTTAGCGTTACATGTCCGGCTTCCGCTATTTTTGCTGCCGCCAGATGAAAGGCAGGGCGGTTGTATTCCGGGATGCCCGTCATAGGACCAGCGATATACACTATTGCCATTACGCTCTCGCCCTCACGCATTTGAAGTGCTTGAGGATTACCTTTGCCTCGGCGGACTTACCTGCTTCTTTACGGATCGACATCATTTTTTCGCAGTCTTCCTTATTGAGCCTTTTGTCAGAAAATCGCTGCCATGCGCACGGCGCATTACCGGGTCTGAATATGGTGGCGGTTATTTTGTATGTGGTCATGTCTCTTTACGCTCCTTATGGGGCGTCTCCTTCAGTCGTTCCAATAAGTCAATTCTTCAGCAAGTATGTAGCCAGCCTCATCCTGGTCAGAAATGGATGGCTCACTTTTCTTTAACGTGATATCGCGGTTCGCCATCCTTCGGCTCCGGCCAGTAACGGGACATATTCACCTTCAGCTTTTCTTCCATGGCTGCTGTGATTTCACTATCGCAGATGCCGGCGCGGCGCTGTGCATCCCACAGCAGGAATTGCATGTCAGCCCACTCGCTGAGGTCGTCAGGTTCTGCCACTGCTTCCAGCGCTTCTTTACTGAGGTGTTTTAGCGGTCCAACAGGACCAACATCGCCGAACGTGGACTGTGACCACTCGGCATGGCGCTGACGAATGAGATTGCGCAACTGCAAAGATGAGCCTTTCTCACCCGAAATTACCAGAGAGTTGCCGCTGGTCGACTCGGCAATTTTTGCCGAAGAATCCAGAGCTGGCGCGGTCTGCATGGTGGCGGGCGACTTGGCGCCATCGGCACCCTGAAGCATGGCGGCGCGGCATGCTTCCACAATGCTAACCCGCAGAAAACTTAGCGTGGCTACGCTGTGACGCTCGCCAGTTATTTTGTCGATCCGTTTCATCAGGTCAGTTGCCAACAACTCAACAGCCGACTCATCCAGCACAGATACCGGCGCTGGCTCTGTTTTCCATCCGTGATACCACATGAACGCGCAGTACGCGGCCACGTCACGTGGGTCACCTTTGGCAATATGCTGATGAAAGTGCGCCTGACATTGAGTAGGCCATCCATCCTGTTTCCAGTCTGCGTCGTAGCCATACTTCAACTGAGCCTTATACAGTTTTTCAGCCAGTGCTGTGCAGAAGTCGGTCACTAGCTTGTGGGTGTCAGGATGAAGCTCTGCTGGCACTACCGTCGCTGGAGGGGCGGAATAGAGCTGATTAACTCCATCGGGCATTCCCGAAAAATCGCTATCGTCTACCGGCCCGGCGTTTAACCAGTGATTTCCTGACACTTCCACTTCAAATACCGGCTCCGCTTCGAGCGATGCCAGTGCGATACGGAACACTTCTGCGGTCATGCTTTTTGCCGATTGGTCGTCATGCATCGGGTCGGATAGGAAGCCAGTGATGAAGGATTTAAGCTCTGCGCGTTCTCTGGTAATAGTGCTCATATGTTAGCCCTCTCCTTGAATGCGAATGCCAGCGGCGCGGATTGCCGCCATATCACCAGAACGGACTCCCTTCGCCGTTAGACGAAGAGCGCGATCAAGCGTTGGTTCAGTGACATCAGAAAGGTAATTTTTGATATCAGGCAATTTCACTTCCCGTGCCTCCAGCTCAGAAATGCGCTTGCTGCCGTCAGCAATTACGCCTTCGTAATAATCTCGCTGCACAGAAAGCTGGTTATCTTTGGCTTCCAGCTCATCAAGCAGCGCCAGCACAACATCAGGCGTAGCTTTGTCATGGAAATTGTCAGCATCACAGCCCCAGTCATCCGTCGTCTTTGCATGCATCGCAGCCTTGCGTAACGCGCGTTTGTCGATGTTGCTCAGTGAATCGCTCATGCTCGCGAACTCCCAAAAATTTTGTGGATCTCGTAGCCTTGCCACTGCTGGCGGCAGTCGCCACACACAGAGTTGATGGACTTATCTTCTTCAACAGGAACCAGGGTTTTGCGGCCTGCATCCGTGATGGTGAAATGCCACTTCTGAGCCATCTGCCCTTCGGTTAGTAGCCCCTTTTTAGCCAGCAGGTGCAGGTAGCGATTCATCGACTTCGCACTGATACCCAGAGCCTTGCCAGCCTGCGGGATCGTCGTCCCGGCGTTCTGCTCAACGAACCGCAGAATGCTTTTGTGCAGTTCTCGGTTCATAGGCCATCCTTTTTCATTTCGGATACCGGGATGCTTTCCAGTGCATTGAGCACAGGCGCGAAAAACTCAGTCGCTCCTACATTGGTTACAGCTCTCACCACATCGGAAACATTCAGCTCAGTGTTTTCCAGGTGATAACCGCCGCCGGGCCCACGCACGCTGGTTACTAACCCCGCTTTACGAAACTCTCTGAAAATCTGCTCCAGATACGAGACGGACAGGCCGCATTTGCCGCTCAGCTCTTTGATGGTGATCTGCTGGCCGGTATACATCTGGCTCATCACTGAAGCTGCTTTCACCGACGCAACAACTCTTCTCATGCCAAAATTCATAGAATCCTCCAGGCCTGCCGAAGCAGGCCGATTTGATTAAGCGCCGATGTATTCAGGTTTCATGTCGTTGAGCCGGATGCTGTACGTTTCGTGCAGTTCGCCGAGATGGACTTTTGCAGCGTTGAGTGCGTATTCCAGCGCTGAGAGTTGGGCGGCGGCTTCCGCCCCCCCTGGTTTTGGGAGGTCTTTAAACATCTTCTCAATGCGGTTTACAGCATTCTGACGATATTTACTGACCGGCTTTTCTTCCGCTGCTTCCTGTGTCGGAGGGTTATCTTCCGGGCCAGTGGAAGTCGTAGAAGCGGGAGCAGGTGCAGGTGCAGGAGTCAGGCCATCAGCTTCGAACCAGTCCTCTGCGGCGGACATACCGTCGCGCATACTCTGGTAAATCTTGCGTAATTGCAGGAACTGCGCGGGACGAATGGACTCGATGCGACGCTGGATCCGCTTTTCGATTTGCCCCTGCGTGACGCCAAATTCACTCAGAAATGTGCTTAATAATTTTTTGATACTTTCCGATGAAACATCGACGGTAGAGCTTTGCGTTATCTCGCACTGACGAACGGCTGCCTCAGTCACATCGCCGGGGATCACCCCGAGAATGCAGGCGCGCAGACGACGAGCCCCCTGGTTAGCCACAACTTCATAAACGTCGCGAGCTTCGGTGAGAGCTTTTTTCCCTTTCTTCGTATCCCGAATGTGGGGAACGGCGAAGGTTTTTACCTGTCTGGTATTGGTCTCGACATCCCATGCGAATGCTTCAACAACAGATACGCCGTTGCGCTGCTCCAGTTCGCGAATACCGAACTGAATGTTGCCCCAGTTCTGTGCCATTGCCTCAGCCAGACGAATGCTTGGGCCCGTAACCTCAGCACCGCCCCGGCTATAACTATAGAGCGCGGAATCAGCGAGGGTCTGGCGGGTACACGCCTGAAGAATTCTGTCCATTGCCGCAATCGGGTCGCGTGGGAAGCGCTTGGCGATAACCAGAGAGGCCTGCACTTCCTGAATGGCTCGTTCCTGCTCAACGGCGAGCGCTCCGCCGGATTGCCCCTGGTTGTCACGGTTGCCGAACGGGTTATTTACCTGTGTGTTCATGCCAAATCCTCCAGCTTCATCTCATTTAATGCATCAAGGCGACTAATGTCATAGTCGTTAAGTTCATCGACGTATTTACCGACGATTGGCGCTGGCCATTTCCCGCTAAAGGTTGCCTCATTGATCAGGTGTAATAACCTGCGGTATTCCTTGCGGCCAAGCTCCAGCATTTCGACGGAGGCATAGACCACTGCAACCCAGTGATAGCCGAGGTCTTTGTTGACGAAAATCCAGGCGAAGGCGTTCAGCTTTGCAACATCGCAGTACATTGCGGCGCTGATATGGTAACCACGCTCAATAATCTCCCGGTGCAGACGGGCTTTCAGTCTGTCCTGTGGCACATAACCCAAGCTGATTGTTTTCAGGTCGGCGCAGATACTGTCGAGGTATGCAGGAAGGCGGATCTCAATATCGGGGCGAACCCGGATCTCCAGCCCGGTATCTTCGTCAAAGCCGAAATAACTAACCTCAGATTTGCGTTCCGGATGGTTAAGCAGCCAGCTGGCATCTGAATCCGCCTGAAGCGCATCATTAATATTTTTTGCCACCTGGTGCATGTCCTGGCTGATTACCGTTCTACCCCTGAATGCATCTTCCTGCTGCTTCTGCCAGTCGTCAGCGGTAACAATGTCCGGGCGGATAGTGCGTACTATTTCCGTCAGTTGCTCTTTGGTGCCACTGATGTTGTAAGGTATGAATTTTGCGCGTTCTGCGTCAGCGAATTCAGGATCAACGGTGGCGATCTGATCAAGCAGTTGATCGCGGCTGCCACTGGTCTTCAGTAACGGCGGCAGGCTGGCGTTGTACTCTTTGATGCAGGCTTTCATGGCAGATGCTGTCGGTTTTGTTTCCCCTTGAATTCGCTGGCGGTCGACAGGGAGGGACATATACAGATTTGCGATTTCATCCGCGCTGCCGCTCAGAGGGAGTGGCGGGGTAAGGCTGCTGTTGTAGTCCTCAATCCATGCCTTCAGTTCCTCAGATGTCATCAGTGCTGGCAGGCTGGCGTTGTACTCTTTGATGAGCGCAGTCATATCAACAGAGGTGGAAACCACATCTTTCGGCATTTCAGCCGGTACAGCATATTCATCAGGGAATTTTTCTGGCTCCAGCACCAGACAGTGAACCACGCGACCAAAAAGGAAGGCCTGACTGTCCTGGCGGGGGATGCCCCTAGTGACGTGCCGGCCGTGGTAGTACATGAGACTGATCCGCGCATCTTTCAGCATGGTACTGCTGATGCCGTTGGCCGAGTGGTAAACCTCGTTCGGTACGTTCTCATAGCGGCCCGGTTCGAAACGGACAGGCCATTGCTGTTCTGGTTCGATCTGCGGCGCTTCTGGTATGGTTTCGGCCTTTTCTGGCTCGATCTGGTTAACAGATTCGCTGTTTTGGCTGACAGAATCGACATTCTGGTCTACATTGGTCAGATTCTGGTCCGCCAGATGTGGAGCAGCTGCAGCAAGAATTTCCGCGTTGCTGGTTACGGAAGTCTCCACGCAAGCGCAGTTAGCGCCTTCGCCTGGCGGCAGCGCATCACCAGCCGATTTTTCATCACTGTCAGACGCTTGTACTTGCACATTGCTGGTGGTCTCCACTTCCTGTTTTGCCCCTTCATTTGAGGCGTTTTGGTTGAGCAGGCCATCAATGGAAAATACACCGCCCCCAAGGTTTTCAACTTCTGGCTGGATCTGGCTTTTTTCCCATTTTGGATCTGTAGGGTCGCTGATGCCGTCAACGAACCCGCCGCGCTGAGCCTCAAGCATCTTGTCCACATCTTCGCTAGTTAACTCTGGTTCGGCGGACGGTAGCGGGAGCAGGGCAGTAGCCCGGTTGAATTCCTCCGTCATCGTCTGCGTGCAAAATTCCAGGTGCTTCACCGTGTTCTCGTGAATATTTTCTGGGGCAATGCGGATGATGTTGAAGATGGCGAAGCGGTTAACACCCAGGATGCCCGGCAGATTGCGCAGGATGTAGCTCCAGGATTTCCACGGTTCTTCTTTCTTGGCGATGACTTCTTTCGCCCGGCGCAGCACACTTCCCGGGATCTCGTGCGGGTTGAAATCCATCGGCAGGGTTGCGCATGCAATTTCCAGATCCAGAGTGTCGAGGGTGTGCTGAGCGCCTTCGCCCCGGTCCGTGATATAACCGCCGTCGGCATTTGTGTTGGAATCGGTTCGCTTCACGCCATTAATGCGATTGCCGGCAGTCCACTCCTTTGTCAGGATCCCACGGTCAAGATGTGATGTCTCCGCCCATACCTTCGTAAACTGCAGGATCAGCGATAGTTCGTGACGTTTTTCTTTGTCGAATACATCTCTCACAGCTTTGGTATATTTCCAAAGAAACGGCGTATCGAGTTTTTTGATCGCTTCAACACTTTCAGCAGCAAGAATCAGGTTCTGGACGTACCCGTTATCAGTATCCATTTCCAGACGGGCGACTTCATGATACTCAGCCTGGGTGAGGTGATAGTTAAGCGCATCCGACACGAACTGGGCCAACAGCTGCTTGCGGAACGACATCTGAACGATGGGGTAACGCGTGTTTTCGTCGTCACCTTCATCGACCTGCAGCTCGGATCCAGACGGCGGAGTAGCACCAGCTTCATTGAGTGCCTGCTCATCGACAATCTCGCCAGTAGCGGTGTCCACGCCGTCCACGATGGTTGTGTCGGTACCTTCAACCAATTTTTCGCCCGGGTGAGCGTGCAGGGTAACGCCGGGGATTTGCTGCCAGGTCATACCGTCACTGGCGAGCTGGTAAAAGTCACAGAAGGTAAAACTAATTTCGCCTTCCGGCGGCAGCTCGTTCACGACGGGGAAGTTTGTCACGACCGCTTTGAAATAGTTGGCCGGGTCTTTTTCAGCATCTTCGAGCGCGTTCTCAGCATCGCGCAGGGCGCGGGACTCAGTTTTCGCGGTTTCCCAGAAAACAGCGTGCGGCTCACCGCTCTGCTTCTTAGCCTTCTGATGGATAAAATAGGGTTTTGCTTCACTCATTACTTTTTTCCTCATTCCGTGTAGAATGGAGGCGTCCATTGATCGCCTCACGGTGGTTAGTGGTCATGTCTCTGTCGGTGGGTTTGGTCGCCCACCTCAGCATCGCCGGGATGTAAAGCCGGGAATGGGGCCGCCTTAGTGCGGCCTTTTTCCTTTCAGCGCACCAGTAGCCAGTGCAAATGCAAGCGCGTCTAATAAGTCAGAGCCAAAAGGCATGCCATCTTTCAGCACTTCCGTTTCATCGAACGTAACCCCCAATTTTTTTGAGGCGATATGTGTGGCTGCGTGTGAAATACAGCAGAAATCACCAAGACATTGGCCTTCAGGTGAAATAAGAGAAATTGGCTTTTTTGACTTATTCCAGTCGCGGTTTTCGCTCGTGTAACCAATTACTTTGCCATTCAACTCAATAGCTTCAATACGAGGGTAGGCAGTTGACATGGATTTAATATAAACATGAGTATGTTGAATCTGAATCATTTAACTTTCCTTCTTTCAGTTGATGGAATATCAAGCAATATCTGGCATTTAATAACCTTTGGCTATCAAAAAATAAGCGGGTCCCTTAATAAAAATGGATTTCCAGTCACCCCATCCTGGTATGCTTTTAGCTTACTTATTTGTTTCCATGCTGACTGTCTGGATATGGGGAATCCTTTTGTTTGTCCGCATCTATTAGATCCGGTTAGCTCTCTTCTAAATAAAAAATCGTTTTGAAATTTACTTATCTTTTCCACCTTGCGTAACAAGCATGGTGGAATAAAGCGAGAGATTTCACCTGAATTTAATTCTGATATTTTTCTTCCTAATAATTGTAATTCTTTAGTTGTTAGATTTTCGCGAACTTCGCTAATCGACGATCTATCAACCATGACGTAGCTATGATAATCATTAATGTTGAAGTAATATTCTTTCCTTTCCGCTTTTACAGACTCTAAAAATGACGCCATAGTTTGAGCAATACTGCATTTGCTCTCCTTTGCTGGCATTATTTTTATCAACCCGGTTTCAAAGTTGACATCATTAACTTTTAATGAAAGGACATCTCCAATTCTGAATCCAGTAGATGCCATAACTTGAATCATCACCGCGAAAACAAATTTAAGATTACTATCACTTTCGGATTCTATCATTCGATAAGCGTATTCGTTTTTTAGCCGTTTTGAATCCGTTATGTTGTTTTCAAGTAGATATAAAGCCAACTCATCCATTATTAACCCTCGTGAGCCATTTGGTCATGTTCGGCGCAACGGCTACTGCAATATTCACGTTCCTCTTTCGCTGTGTTTCTGCCATTGCGATAAAGAAGGGTGGATTTAACAACCTCCTCTTCTTCGACCTCTTTTTTGCAGAGGTGATAAGCGCACTTAATTTTCATAAAGTCGGGTCTCCCTTTTGAGCCAGCAGGTAGCACAGGCGGCGAACCGCAGCCCAGAAGGGGGAGAGGCGAACAGCCTGCACACCAACGGGCACTCTGCAACCGTCGAAGTGAATCATTCCACCTATCGCATTATCCGTATTAAATTTTTCCATGGTCATGTCTCTGTTTAATTAAACGAATTTTGTCGGTGTGGTGCCGGGTGCCTCCCGGTGGTGTTAACCAGTTAACAATTAACGCCGACCCAAACCATCCATACCAATATGACTGTCATATTTCTTAACTGTGTCACGTGCGCTTAGCCGCATTCACCACACCACAAAATTCACTTTATTTTGCCTTTCTTTTATCCACTTAAGGCTCGGTGGTATACTGGCTTTTCCACACAACCAGTAAGGACATGCTTATGAGTTACAACAAAAAAGACATTAAAATTAAGGCTTCAACTCATGAAATTGCAGCAATTAAACTTGCTCTGGCTTCCATTATTTACAGCCTTCACACTCCTTTTCACGCCGATCTTGTACTTAATACGTTGCGTTCAACCGAGAACAAAGCAGTTAAAGATCTTGCTGATGAGCTTGAGAAACTGGCCCCTGATCCGCTTGATGGACAGTAATTGAATGGATGCGTAGTTCATTATCAGCTTTGCGGGATGCGTCTCTTAATGCCAGTTCGGCACAACCCTTAGTTGAACTCAGTGTTTTTGAAGCTAACCAGATGCGGGCCTCTGTGCCTGCATTTGGCTCAATCTGCTGGAGGCGTTTTGCATCTTCCAGTAGCAGTGCGATCACGTGTTTAAGTTCGTGCTCACTCATGTCATATCTCCTTTTGAACCATTCAATCTGTGGCTTATTGGTCATGTCTCTGTCGGTGGTTCTGTCCGTTTTACGCCCGGCGGCGGAACTTGTACCTGTCGCGCCTTAAGTGCGTCGATGGGATAAAGATATACACAATAAATGGGTTTGTAAACACATAAAGTGAGTTTTGTTTTCTGGGAACAGCTAAGAGTGATTTTTAAGCAAAAAAAATCCCGCCGAAGCGGGATCGTGGGGTGGGGCACATCTACTTATTTATCGCGTGAATCAAAGTACTTACTGTAAATCTTTTTTAGTTCTTTCAGGCGCATTTCAAAGACCAGAAGCATGTTTTTGCTTTCAACTTCTGGAAACTCACGATAAAGCTCCACTAAGCGCTGTTCTTCAGCTGTTAATGATTCATTATCTGACCCAACCATATCTCGTGCATCGGGTGCCAGCATGAACCAGTGAGGGGGATGCCCAGTTACCTCGGTTAGTTTGTCAAGGTTATCTGGGTTGGGGCTTACCACGCCCGCAGCCCACCTTTGTACCGTTTGCTGTGAAACGCCTATCTTTTGCCCAAGATCTTTCTGACTCCATCCAGTCTCCTGCAAGAGTCTTTTTATTCTGTATGCCGTTACTTCAAGCGTCTTCATTTTCATGTTGTACATTTTACTCAAAAAATGAGTATCTTTCTCCACACATAAATTGAGTTGGAAAAACACAAAATTTGTGTATACTCAATTCATCTTATGGAGAATGATTGATATGAATGAACTAACCAAAAAGAAAATAGCGCTTCACGCAACCCAGAACGAGATCGCTATCCGTTTTGATACATCACAACAAACCGTCTCTCGATGGATCAACGGTTTTTTCCCTGCCGAGGATGTCATCCCTCTATGTGAATTCCTTAACTGGAATGTTATTCCGCATGAAATTCGCCCCGATCTTCACCCGACGCCGATCAGTGGTATTCCAGAGGGCGTGATTATCCCACCAAAAGATGTCCAGGAGTTGAACAATGAAAATCAGGCATGAGCTGATCTGTGAAGTATTGCGTGCACTTGCTGGCCCGGACGGGCAGGAGGGAGTAGCGACAGACATTGCTAATCAATATCACGTTTTGGGCGGTGGAGATCTCGCCCTCTATCCCATTGTCGACCCGGTAGCGCAGAAGGAGCTGGTGCGCCGTAATCGTATCAACATATTCCAGCGCTGGCTCACCTGCGAGACCAAAGAGCATAGGCGCAAGATTTATGCGCTATTGCCGGCGATCCTATCCGTTCTTCCGGATGATCTGGCAGCCAGGGTTCTGGCCTCCAATTCACTGGAATACAGAGCACTTGATGCTGCGGAAAAATCAATCAGGACAGCCAAAAGTGCCTACGTTCGAACCTGGCGGGAAATTTTTGTGCGCAACTACAGCAATGAAAACAGTGGTGGGGCTTCAAGTGCCGCGCTGATGCACTAAACAGAGACATGACCATTGACTATCAGGAATTTTGTATGAGTAAAGTAAAAACGAAGAAACCGGGCATTCAGTTGGAAGTCTGGATACCAGAAATGGTTACACCTTTAAAACCAGATAAAGATCCAGGGCTTTATTCTTTGGCTCTGGTTGCAAACGTTCCAATGCCTGTCAATAAAGCCCCGATGACCTTTCGTCAAAAGCTTGCACGAATATGCCTGCGCAAGCTTATTCCGTCTCTCTTTTTAGACTTTGGAGATGACACAGTAATTGGTCTAGTTGGTGTTCATCTAACCTCAGTTCCAGTACGTGGAGGTGAGTCCGTATTTCGTTTGGATCGAAAAAAAGCCGACTTTCCAGACTTAGAATTGCTTTTCCCGGCCCGGAAGTGACTGGCGCTACGTTAACGGAATCGATCCAGTATTTTTGAGTGATATCAGACATGTCGAACCTCCTTCGGTTCTTTAGGTGTAGGAACCGTAAGGGTATATCGGAGGGTGGTTCGGCACCAAACGTTAAGAGCCTGGAGTAAATAATGGCTAATTCATGGCTCAGATTGTGGCATGACATGCCTAACGACCCGAAGTGGCGAACTATAGCCCGTAGATCAGGGCAGAGCATTGGCAATGTGATGGCGGTTTATCTACACATTCTGGTTAACGCGTCCAGCGTGAATGAAACGAAGGATGCTAATGGCGTAACGCGAGGTAACGCAGGTGTAACGCACGGTAACGCGGGTAAGCGCGGTGTTTTAAAAAATTTTTGTGCGGACGATGTTGCGAGCTCTCTGGATCTCGAACCGGAGCAGGTTGAACAGATAATTTTAGCCATGCAGGGGAAGGTTCTGGATGGCGACGCTGTTCTTGGATGGGACAAGCGTCAACCCAAGCGTGAAGACGACTCAGCCTTGCGCGTCAAGGCTTGCCGGGAAAGGAAGCGGGCTGAGAAAGACAGTACCGAAGACGTTTTACGAGAGAACGTAACGCGAGGTAACGCAGGTGTAACGCACGGTAACGCCCCAGATAAAGATTCAGATACAGAAAAAGATAAAGATCCAAACACTCTGGTTCATGGCGAAAAAAACGCCAGTGAACCCGGCGGGGATTTCCCGGCCTCCGACGACCCTGAACAACCCGGATCTGATTCGGTCCCCGGCGTGCGAGTCTCGCCGAAAGCCAGCAGGCAGGTCTACCCGGAGGACTTCGAACAGGTCTGGCGGGAGTACCCCGCCCGGGCCGGGTCAAATCCCAAAAACTCGGCGTTCAAGGCCTGGAAAGCCCGAAGACGGGAAGGGGTCAGTGCGGAATCAATGCTCGACGGCGTCCGGCGATACGCGGCGTTTCTCGGCAGTACCCGCAAGACCGGAACTGAGTTCGTCCAGCGTGGTTCGACTTTCTTCGGGACCGACCGGAACTACGAGAATTCGTGGGACATTCCGGTTAGAACTGCGACGGGGGGCCGCGATATCAACCAGATTCAGACGCCCGACAGCACCATCCCGCCGGGCTTCACGGGGGCACGATGAAAAATATTTCGGCAGGCGGCGCAATGGCGCGACTGGAACGGCTCATGCCGCAGGGTGTGCAGCGCAAATTCACCACCGTCGAGGAGTGGCGGAACTGGCAGGCCGGGGAGAGCGAAAAACGCGCCGCAGAGCTGATCCGGATTAACCAGGCTGCGAGGGCAGAAAAAATTCTGGGCCGCTCTGGCATCCAGAAACTTCACCAGAACTGCACGTTCAGGAACTACGAAGTGATCTGTCAGGGTCAGCGAGATGCGCTGGGGCTGGCGCGAAGCTACGCCATGAACTTCGGTACCGGCTTTGCGAGTTTTGTGTTCAGCGGCAATCCGGGAACCGGTAAAAACCACCTGGCAGCTGCCATCGGGAACCACCTCATGAACCAGGGTAAGACGGTGCTGATTGTGACCGTTCCCGACCTGCTGGGGCGTTTCCGGGCCTGCTACGACGGCAATGGTACCGAGTCTGAATTGCTGGACGAATTGACCCGTGTTGACCTGCTCATCCTCGACGAGGTGGGCATTCAGCGTGATACCACGCACGAGAAAGTCATCCTGAACCAGGTTATCGACCGCCGACTGGCATCTCTGCGCCCGATGGGTGTACTGACGAACCTGGGTCATGCTGAACTGCTCGGGGTGCTGGGCGCGCGCATTCTGGACCGTCTCCAGATGGATAACGGGCAGTGGATAAATTTCGACTGGGGCAGCTACCGTAGCAAGGTCAGCCATCTCAGCTATGCAAAAAAAATTCGGAGGGAAAATAATGATGAAACTGATACTGGGCACACTTGCTGATGAAGCGGTTATAAGCGGGCTGCAACAAGTCGAGTTAGGTCAAATAATAAAGCAATCATATACAACCTAATGATAAATTTACGGTTTAGTAACAAATCACTCAACACATCATGCCTGAGGGCACAACCACAAACTAATTGATCGGTGAAACAGATCAATTAAGGTCTATTGATCTGCATGTCCTATTAGACAGTTGATTATTAAAGCCCTTAACTAAAACAGCGCGCAGGGAAGAAAAGGATTGACCCCTTAAAGGGATACATAGTTAATGTAGGGTTAACAATATGAATAACAAAGAATTAATTACCGCGCTAAAAGCCCCAGGCAGGTATCAGGTTTACGTTATTAGCTCAGGAATTTACGCCGTTTACAGGATTCTTGAGGATCAGATACTGTTGACTATTCAGTCAGACAGGCAGTTGCGGGAAGAAGAGGATACCACATTGCCTCCACCGGACTTATAATGCACTGGTCAGCCTGAACAACTGACGCCTGTCGCGCCATCGGAGAAATGATGGCGCAAATAAGTACCCAGAATCACCCACACCGCCCATTCGTGCGCGGTGTTTTTGCTTGTGCTGGTGGTCCAGCATGAAGAAAGCAGATAGCCTCCACCTTTCACGCGTGGCCGCACTAGGCTGTATCGCGTGCAGGAATCATAACCTGGGCGAAACGCCTGCGGAAATCCACCACATCCGAACCGGGCAGGGCACAAGCCAGCGCGCTGACCATCGAAAATCAATTCCCTTGTGCCATATGCATCATCGCAACGGCGGTTATGGTGTAGCCATTCATGCTGGCCGTAAGCAATGGGAGAAAAACTTCGGTACCGAGTTGCAGCTGCTGGAGCAGGTCCTGCTCGAGCTGGGGGAGTTCTATGCCTAAATACATCATTACCCCGATCGGGAAACCCCGCATGACTCGCTGTGACAAATGGAAGCAGCGACCGCCGGTGATGCGCTATCGCATGTTTTGCGATGAAGCCCGCCTGCATGGAATCCGGGTGCCGGAGAACGGTGTACATATCACATTCGTTTTGCCGATGCCGCAGAGCTGGAGCAAGAAAAAGCGCGCGTCTATGGACGGCAAGCCCCACCAGCAAAAGCCCGACCTGGACAACTTAACAAAATCTCTGTTGGACGCCTTGTTTGAGGATGATTCTCACATTTGGGATGCATGGGCATCAAAAATATGGGGCGATACCGGAATGATAATTATCGAGGACATGAAATGACGCCACGCCAGAAACGCCAGTATTTTGAAGGGCTGGAAAGAACCGCAATGGCACCACGCAAGAGCTGGCTCGGGAAAAGTATTCTCCTGACTGATATCCAGTCCGGGTGGATTAAATCGCTGCTAACTGTATGGGGGGAATCTGTACGCGGCGGAACGGCCCCGGCCAAACCGTGCGGCCATTCGTGTTGGAACGTGATCAGCGGAAAAAACTGGTCTGACAAAGCGCTTGAGCGATTTACCGCGGCATTAAACCAGGCGAGAGAAGAGGGATTCCGCGGTGAGCATGCAATGAGGCGCGCGCGCTCGATACTCTGGCCTGAGCCGCCGGTGAGTATCATTGACGAAGCGATGTGCGATGATGACGCGAAATTTATCGAGAATGTAGTGCTGCAGGCGTTTGATTTGAAGGATCCGGTTTATATCGTCGGGCGCCAGTATTACACCACTCGAAAAAAAATCTCTGACATCACCAGAGAACTGCAGAGTCTGGCGCCATGGCTGACAGATAACGAGGCCAGAAAGCGAGTGCGCTGGTGCCTGGAAATATTCAGGGCGAAGGTGTTTCTGGCTGCGCGGGCGCTGTTAAGTTGAGGAATCTGATGTTGTAGGGGGGGCTCATACAACATCATACCTATTCATATAGCATTATTAGCTGTTGCTAAATACAGTGGTATTGTTTACGCTTTCAGTACTAGGAAAGAGCGCAGCGCCGACTTTGACTGGTGAGGAGTGACATATGAAAATGATCAACCGCCTTATGGCGACGCTGGCCACTCCAGACCGTATTATGGATATCCTGGTCAGCAACAGGTGGGATACCAAAGAAAACCCGGCTGAAAACAGTGCAACCGAAGCATATTTTTTTGACCGTAGCGGTACGTTAAAAATCAATCCACATAACGAAAGTGTGCAAAATGCTTTCGATTATAATATAAATGCTCTGTCTTCGAAGAATAAACATCAAGGATAGACATGAGCGCAGCGTTGGTTGTGGTAATTCTAGTATGTGGCTATTTGTACATAAATAGCCACATACCTTCCAAAATTCTCTTCAAAAAATCCACTGGTTGGCAGTCCTACTTTCAAGTGGCTTTGAAAGGATCAATTTATTTGATCATGGCCTTTTTTTTCCTGCTTATTGTTTGGATTGGTGTTTTTTTTCTTATGTTGATTTTCAACATACCTCATTTTTTCAATCCAAGTTTGCATCATTTCACTTTCGCGTATGATCTTTGGGAGATCCACTTTGCGGGTGTAGGCATGCCTTTTGTTGCTTTGGTCGCTTCAACTATAATGTTTAGCCTGAGTCAATCTAAGCATGCTGAGAAACAGTTGAGAGACCCGGCGCAGCGCCGAAAAATCTTTGAGGAAGTAGCTAAAAGCAGCCCTGTCGAGGCAATTCTTCTTGAGTCTTTGGATAGTAAGCAACAGTTACTAGTATCCATTACACTCAAGTCGCGAAAAGTCTATATAGGCATGGTTCATGAGGCGCGACTCGAAGAGCATGATACTGATACTGTGGTTATCGTGCCGTTCCTGAGTGGATACCGTGATAAAGATACTCTTTCATTTATCGAAGAGGTAAATTATGCCGACCATTTTAAAGAGTGCGGCATAACATTTACATCACAACCGATATCTCTTAAGCACTATCGCCATGTTATCCCACGAGACCAGATAGAATCAGTGTCACTATTCAATTCAGCTATGTATGCGCATTTCAGGCACAACAAGAAAGAAAACGATAAGAATTAGTTCCGCATAGAGCCAAATAAAATCAAAGCACTTTTTTAGCAAAAAGTGCTTTATTTGTACGTGGCTATTGAAAGTTGGCCAAAAAACCAGATAATCCATTCATGCTTGGCAGAGCTGCGCCACGATGGCAGCGATGTGAAGCGACAATTTGAAAAAACTTTAAACCCCGCTGGCCGGGGTTTTTGTTATCCGGCGATACGACAGGGGTATTCGCGAAGGTGCATAGCACCAGTACCCCTGTCATATCGCCGATCTCACCTGCCTTTCTAACCCACATATCTTTCAAAGACCGCTGACAGGTCGTATTAGTGCAACGCATTTCCCCGTTTCCGCTCCTGGAATTTCGGGGTTTTTTTATCTCAAAGTCACGCTTTAGCGCCCTGCCGGGTCTGACCCATGCGTGGGGCTTTTGTGTGGCTTTCTTGTTTCCGGAGTAATGCATGTGACTGAGCCGCTGACTACCGGCACCGGGGTTGCCACTGCGGCAGTAACTGGTGTCACCCTTGTAAGTCTGTTTGGCCCTCTTGACGGTCCGACTGTTATCGGTGCGTTTGCGGGGGCAGCAATATTTGTGGCCTCCGCCAGCGACTTCCAAATCTGGTGGCGATTATTTCTGGGTGGGCTGTCGTTCGCGGTGGGTCTGATTGCCGCGCCGTTCACTGCCAGTCTGATAGAAGCGCTGGCCCCCAAAAACGCCTCTGTCGATATGCCAATTGGTGCGCTGGTGGCATCGGCCGCAGTCGTCCGTATTCTGATGGCGCTCAGCAGTAAAGACGGCCCGTCAATATTCTCCCGTTTTCGTGGAGGTGGTATGTGACTTTCGAACAATATCTGTTGAATGCCAACGCCATCATCTGCGCCATTACATCGGTACGTCTTCTGACCTACCGGCGCGGAAGCGCATCACATAATCGGTTAATGGCTTTCGTTGCCTGGCTGCTGACGGTTTCCACTGGGGCGGTGAGCATCCGCGTTCTTACTGGTGAGTATTTCCATGCAGACTGGACGGAAGTTATTATCAACCTCTTACTTTGCGTGGCAGTAATACGTGCCAGAGGCAATGTAGGGCACCTTTTACGGGGCAAATGATGAATAAATCTCAATTTCAAAAGGCGGCTAATATCAGCGCCGAGTTAGCTGCGCGCTGGTTTCAGCCAATTGATGCGGCCATGAATAAATATGGCATCACTAATCCACTTGACCAGGCGATGTTTATTGCTCAGATGGGCAATGAGTCAGGTGGGTTTACTAAGCTGGTGGAAAACCTGAATTACGCCGCTGATAAGCTGGTGGGTTACTTTGGCTCACACCGCATCACACAGCAACAGGCTGACCAATATGGCCGCACAAATAGCCATCCAGCTAATCAGGAAGCGTTGGCCAACATCCTCTATGGCGGAGAATGGGGTAAAGAGAACCTCGGCAACACTGAGCCCGGCGACGGCTGGAAATTCCGGGGGCATGGGTTGAAGCAAATCACCGGACGTGAGAATCACCTGAGATGCGGTGAGGCGCTCGGTTTAGACCTAATTACAAACCCTGAATTGTTACTACAGGATGCCAACGCGGCTATGTCTGCCGGGTGGTTCTATGTTTCTCGTGGGTGTTTGAAGCACACCGGCGACGTGGTAGCAGTTACCCGGCTTATCAACGGCGGTACCAACGGCCTTGATGACCGCAAATCCCGATACCAGGCTGCGCTGGTGGCGCTTAAGGTATGAATAAATACCTCATCGCTGCACTAGCCGCGGCTGTTCTCTCGCTGGGCTGGGCCGCTGACCATTACCACGACAAAGCTGTTGGATGGCGAAAGGATTATCGCGCTGCTTATCAAGTCACGCAGCAACAGGCTACAACCATCAATGATATGCAGGAACGCCAGCAAAAGCTGGCAGAACTGGATCTCAAACACACCCAGGAACTCGCCGATGCACGCAATCAAATTGATGATCTGCAGCGTGATGTTGCCTCTGGCCGTATGCAGCTGCAGCTCCACGTCCACTGTCCCTCAACCGTGCCAGCAGGTAAAGCCCCCGGCTCCACCCGCGTGGATGATGCAGCCGGCGCCCGACTTACTGACGCCGCTGAGCGGGATTATTACACCCTCAGAAAGCGCATCGAAACAGCCCGGCAGCAAATAGCCGGGCTACAGGACTATATCCGGCAGCAATGTCTTAAATGAAAGGTATAAAAATGAATCAGCTTGTAAAACACTGGCGCGTCAGTTTATTCGATACAAAAAATACACAGCAAACTAATAATACAGTTCTGTCTGGCATGACTGGCGCTGTCAAAGGGCGTGCATTTTTCGTCGGCTATTCTTTAGGTGAGCCTAAAATTTGCTCTTCTAATGAGTTTCTGCGCCTGTTCACCGACGAATTAGGGGGTGAAACGCGTTAC
>DWGY01000011.1:0-32687 GCA_018247315.1 Bibasis iluska mahintha
AGGGAGAGGGGGAATAAGTTCCCTCTCCCTGTGGGAGAGGGTTAGGGTGAGGGGCATCAGACCGCACAATCGTTACTTAACCGTCCACCCCTTATAGGTCCCGACGTTCTTTTTATCGATCATCGTCACCGGGATCAGAACGGGCGCTTTTGGCGCAGGTTTGCCCTGCAGAATGTCATAGCCAATTTCCACCGCTTTTGCCGCCATCACCTGCGGATCCTGCGCCGGGGTCGCGACAAACAGGGAGTTTTCGCGCTTCAACGCCTCTTCACCGTCCGGCGAGCCGTCCACGCCGACGATGAAGAACTCGTTGCGCTGCGCCTGTTTCGCCGCCAGATCGGCTCCGATCGCCGTCGGATCGTTAATCGCAAATACGCCGTCGATCTTCGGATTAGCGGCCAGCAGGGAGGTCATGACCTCCAGCCCGCCTTCACGGCTGCCTTTGGCGTTCTGGTTATCCGAAAGCACCTTGATATCCGGGTGGCGCTTAAACTCGGTCTGGCAGCCTTCCACGCGGTTTTGCACCGCGGAAACCGGCGGCCCGTTGATGATCACCACGTTGCCTTTACCCTTCAGGCGGTCGGTAATGTATTTACAGGCCATTTCACCTGCCTGGGTGTTATCGGAGGTGATTGTCGCATCGGCCCCTTCCGCCGCCACGTCAACCGCCACGACCACGATCCCCGCCTCTTTCGCACGCTTCACCGCCGGGCCGATCCCTTTGGAATCCGCGGCGTTAAGGATGATCATGTCCACCTTCGCGGCGATGAAGTTGTCGATCTGCGCCACCTGCTGGCCCAGATCGTACCCGCTGGAGACCAGCGTCACCTTGACGTTATCTCCCGCCAGCTTGCGCGCTTCCAGCTCGGCGCCTTTGGTGATCTGCACGAAGAACGGGTTAGCCAGGTCGCCCACCGTCACGCCGATGGACTTCAGATCTTTTGCCTGCGCAAACGGGGTTGCGGCCAGCAGCGCGCCAGCACAGAGCGCGGTCACTAAGGGTTTCAAACGCATAGGATTTTCCTCGAATCTGTAGGGTGTTGTTGTTATGCACTTTGATGGTGTCGGGTACGGTATTTGTCGATCAGCACCGCTATGATGATCACCGCCCCTTTGATCACCAGTTGCCAGAAGTAGGAGACGCCCATCAGCGTCATGCCGTTGTTGAGGGTGGCGATGATCAGCGCGCCCACCAGCGTGCCGGTGATCGTGCCGATCCCACCGACGAAGCTGGTGCCGCCGAGGATCACCGCCGCAATCGCATCCAGCTCGTAGCCCATCCCCAGGTTGCCGTTGGCGCTGTAGAGGCGCGAGGCGCTCATCACGCCGCCTAAGCCTGAGAGCAGGCCGCTCATACCGTACACGAACAGCAGTACCAGCCAGACCTTGATGCCCGTTAAGCGCGCCGCCTGCATATTGCCGCCGACCGCGTAAATGTGTACGCCAAGCGTAGTGCGGCGCAGGATGAACCAGCAGATAGCAATGACCGCCAGGGCAATCACCACCAGCCACGGAATGGGGCCAAGGTAGTTATTGCCGATCCACTCAAAGCTGATGTTCGAGTTGATCACCGTCGTACCGTCCGCCAGCAGGTAGGCCGCGCCGCGCAGGGCCGTATAGGTGCCAAGCGTGACGATAAACGGCGGCAGCCCGGCAAAGGCCACCAGCGCGCCGTTGAACAGCCCCAGCGCCATGCCGAGCATCAGCGCCGCCGGAATGGAGAGCATGGCGAACTCCGGGATAAGCGACACCACCATCGCCGCCACCGCCGTGGTGCCCAGTATTGAGCCGACGGAGAGGTCAATCCCGCCGGTTAAGATGATGAAGGTCATCCCCGCCGCCAGCACGATGTTGATCGACGCCTGACGGGTAATATTGAGCAGGTTACTTTCGGTAAAGAAGTTAGGCGCGATAAAGCCAAAAACCGCCACAATCAGGATTAATATCGGCAAAATGCCGACCGTTTGCATCAGATCGCTCATCAGCATTCGTTTGGCTGAGGCGGATTTCGCCACCTGCTGCGGATGGGTTGGAGTTGTCATGATTGCACCGCCTGATGATGAGTGTCGTTCACGCCGGTTGCCAGCGTCATAATGTTTTCCTGGGAGATGTCGCCCCCGTGCAGTTCACCCGCAATGCTGCCCTCGCGCATCACGTACACCCGGTCGCTCATGCCCACCACTTCCGGCAGCTCGCTGGAGATCATCAGAATCGCCACCCCCTTGCGCGCCATCTGGTTCATGATGCGGTAGATCTCGCTTTTCGCGCCGACGTCCACGCCGCGCGTGGGTTCGTCCAGAATCAGGATCCGCGGGCCGATGGCCACCCAGCGGGAGATCAGCAGTTTTTGCTGGTTACCGCCGGAAAGCCCGCCCGCGCGTACCTGAGAATGCGGCACGCGGATGTTGAGCAGGGCGATTGCGTCATCGGAAATCGACTGGGCTTTTTTGCGGTTTAGCATGCCGAAGGTGGCGTCGCGCTCCAGCGTCGCCATGGTGATGTTCTCCTGCGCCGCCAGCTCCAGAAACAGCCCCTGCTCCTTGCGGTTTTCGGTGAGAAAACCGATGCCGTTTTCGATGGCCGCGCGCGGGGAGTGGACCACCACCGGCTCGCCGTCCACCTCAATCATGCCGCCGGTGGCTTTACGCACGCCGAAGATCAGCTGCGCCAGCTCGGAGCGTCCGGCACCGACCAGACCTGCCAGACCCACAATTTCACCGGAACGCACCTGCAGGCTGCAGGGCAGCACTTTTTTGCCGTCGGTGAGGTGGTGGACGTTGAGGCGCGGGCTGCCGAGCGGGATGTCGCGCTCTTTGTTAAACAGATCGCTTAACGGACGGCCGACCATCATGCGCACCAGCTCTGATGCATTCAGCTTGTCGCGCGTCAGGCTGCCCACGTACTGCCCGTCGCGCAGGACGCTGACGCGGTCAGAGAGCTCATACACTTCCGCCATGCGGTGGCTGATATAGATGATCGCCATACCTTCATCGCGCAGGCGCAGAATCAGCTCAAACAGGCGGTGGGTTTCACGTGAGGAGAGGGCGGCGGTGGGTTCATCCATCACCAGGATGCGGCTGTTGCGGTGCAGCGCGCGGGCAATTTCCACCTGCTGCTGCTCGGCGATGGTCAGCTTCATCACCAGGTCGGTGGATTTGAAGTGCGCGCCCAGACGGTCGATAACGGCCTGCGCCTGGGCGGCCATCTCTTTACGCTGGACCAGCCCGCCCCGCGACAGCTCGCTGCCGAGAAAGATATTTTCGGCAACGGTCAGGTTGGGCGCGAGCTGCATCTCCTGATAAATCAGGGTAATGCCTGCGGCCAGGGCATCCTTCGGCCCTTTAATGTGAAAGGGCTGACCGTCGATCAGGATCTCGCCGCTGGTAGCGGTATAGGCCCCTGCGAGGATCTTCATCAGGGTGCTTTTTCCCGCGCCGTTTTCACCCATCAGGGCGTGGATCTCACCGGGGAAGACCGTCAAATCCACACCCTTGAGCGCGTGGAAATTGCCAAACGTCTTGGCAATGTTGCGCATCTCTAAAACCGGGGTTCTGCTCATGGCGGATCTCCTGTGAACGTCGATATCTGCACTTCATCACAGGTGCGTAAATGCAAAATGTCAGAAGCTGTTCATATTTGTCATAGTTATGAATAGCTAATCGCCGTCACATTTCTCTTTTCCCTCTCCCACGGGGAGAGGGCCAGGGTGAGGGCACCAAACCGCAGAGGAGCCCAACCCCATGCCATTACGCCCCCCGTTCTTCGCCAGCGCCCGAGGCCGCCTGCTGATTTTCAATCTGCTGGTGGTCGCCGTTACGCTGATGGTGAGCGGCGTGGCGGTGCTCGGCTTTCGTCACGCCAGTCAAATCCAGGAGCAGGTGCAGCAGCAAACGCTGGATGACATGACCGGCAGCATGAACCTCGCGCGCGATACCGCCAACGTGGCGACGGCGGCGGTACGGCTTTCTCAGGTGGTGGGCGCGCTAGAATATAAAGGCGAAGCCGAGCGGTTGAAGCAGATGCAAACGACGCTGCGCCACTCGCTGGAACAGCTTGCGGATGCGCCGCTGGCCCAGCAGGAGCCGGCGCTGGTGGCGCGTATTATTCGCAGGAGCAATGAATTACAGCAGAGCGTGACGGGTATGCTTGAGCGCGGGCAGCGACGCCATCTGGAGCGTAATGCCCTGCTCAGCTCGCTATATCAAAGCCAGAGCTACCTGCGGCATCTGCAGGACATTAACCGCCGCTACGGCAGCAACGTGCCGGATGCCCAACAGCTTACGGAAATGGACCGGCTGATTATCGCTGCCATAGAAACCCCTTCGCCGCGCGCGACGGTACATCAGTTGGACGCCGTCACGACGACGTTGCCCCGCAGCGCAGCGCAGCCCGTCGTGAACGCGGTCCTGCCCGATTTCAACGATGAGCTGCATAAGCTCGCCCCCCTGTCGAAGCAGCTGGAAGAGAGCGATCTGGCGATCAGCTGGTATATGTTCCACATCAAGGCGCTGGTGGCGATCCTCAACAGCGACATCAATCAGTACGTAGAACAGGTGGCGAACGCCTCCACGCTTCGTACCGTTCAGAGCCACCAGGAGCTGCGCTCGATCAGCGTGTTCATCAGCATTTTCGCCGTGCTGGCGCTGATCATCACCGGGTGCGCCTGCTGGTATATCTACCGCAACCTGGGCTCCAACCTGACGGCTATCTCCAGGGCGATGTCGCGCCTTGCTCACGGCGAACAGGACGTCTCGGTGCCCGCGCTGCAGCGGCGGGACGAGCTGGGCGAGCTGGCGCGCGCGTTTAACGTGTTTGCCCGCAACACCGCCTCGCTTGAGCACACCACGCGCCTGCTGAAAGAAAAAACCTCGCAGATGGAGATCGACCGCGTCGAGCGTCAGGGGCTGGAGGAAGCGCTGCTGCACAGCCAGAAGATGAAGGCGGTCGGACAGCTGACCGGCGGGCTAGCGCATGATTTTAACAACCTGCTGGCGGTGATCATCGGCAGCCTGGAGCTCACGGACCCCGAATCACAAGACGCGCCGCGCATTAGCCGGGCGCTGAAGGCGGCCGAACGCGGCGCGCTGCTGACCCAGCGCCTGCTGGCGTTTTCCCGCAAGCAATCCCTGACGCCGCATGCGGTAGAGATGCTGCCGCTGCTGGAGAACCTCCGGGAACTGATGCGCCACTCCCTGCCAGCCACCCTGACCCTGGAGATTGAAGCGCAATCGCCGGCGTGGCCCGCGTGGATTGACGTCAGCCAGCTGGAAAACGCCATTATCAACCTGGTGATGAACGCGCGTGATGCGATGGAAGGGCAAAGCGGGGTGATAAAAATTCGCACCTGGAACCAGCGCGTGACCCGCAGCGACGGGCGCAGGCAGGATATGGTGGCGCTGGAGGTCATTGACCGCGGCAGCGGCATGTCGCAGGAGGTGAAATCCCGGGTCTTTGAACCCTTTTTCACTACCAAGCAGACCGGGAGCGGCAGCGGGCTGGGCCTGTCCATGGTCTACGGCTTTGTGCGCCAGTCCGGCGGGCGCGTGGAGATTGCAAGCGCGCCGGGGCAGGGAACGACCGTCCGGCTTCATCTTCCGCGCTCGACGCTGCCCGCCGTGGCTGATGATGAAGCGCTGGCAGCTACGGCATCCGCCGACGGCGAGCGGCTGGTTCTGGTGCTGGAAGATGAGGCCGACGTTCGCCAGACCCTGTGCGAGCAGCTGCACCAGCTTGGCTACCTGACGCTTGAGGCGGACAGCGGCGAACAGGCGCTGAGAATGCTGGCGGCGTCGCCGGATATCGGCATGTTTATCAGCGACCTGATGTTGCCGGGCAGCCTGAGCGGCGCTGAGGTGATAAACCAGGTGCGCAGCCACTATCCGCAGCTTCCGGTGCTGCTGATCAGCGGCCAGGATCTGCGCCCCGCGCATAACCCCCAGCTGCCCGACGTTCAGCTATTGCGTAAGCCGTTTACACGTGTGCAGCTGGCACAGGCGCTGCGGAAGGTGATGGTTATTTGAGATTCCTGAATTATTTTCAGAATTTAACTCCTGTTTCAGTCATTTACAGAATCGCTTCTCCATGCAACCATCCTGATTTAACCCTAAGTTAAATCAGGTCTTTGTTATGGATAACTGGTCAGCGCTTTTCGACGGACAGACCCGCTACACCCTTGCGATTAACGACAGCCCGGTGAAGCCGGATGTCCTGCGCTTTTACGGCAGGGAAGCCCTGAGCGAGCCGTTTAAATGGGATATTGAGTTCACTACTCAACAGGCGAACATTCCCCCGGAACAGGTGCTGATGAAATATGCCTCGTTGCGGATGCGTAGCGGCAAAAGTGTCCACGGCATAGTGACTCGCCTGGAGTGGCTGTCCACATCCAGGGACCAGTCCCGCTACCGGCTCACGCTCAGTTCCCGCCTGGCGCTCCTGGCACACACCCGGCAGTGCGCCGTATTTCAGAACCAGTCCGTTCCGGAAGTGGTGGAGCAGGTGCTGCGCAGACACGGGCTGGAGGGACCTGATTTTGAATTCAGGCTGGAGCGCACCTACCCGCCGCGTGAAATTATCACCCAGTGGCGGGAAACGGATTTGCAGTTCATTCAGCGTATTCTGTCTGAGGTGGGTATTTACTGGCGTACGGAGATGGACGACGTGCGCGGTCTGGATACCTACATCCTGGCCGACAGCCAGCTTAACTACCGGTTTGACGTGCGCCTGCCTTACCGCGAGCCATCGGGGCTGTTTGACGGTGCGGCAGAGTCGGTCTGGGATGTGCGGACGTGGCACAGGATTGCCACCGGCACCGTTACCACACGTGATTACAACTACCGGACCGCCTCCACGCCGATGGATGCGGTGGTCAGCGTGCGTCATGATGCGGTCGCCACCAGGGAGCACTACCGCTACGCAGCACCTTATAGTGAGTCTGGCGATGATACCAGCCCGGAGCCGGAAACCGAATCCGGCGCGTTTTACGCCCGGCTTCATCACGAGCGGGAGCTCAATAAATCAGCCCGTATCCACCTGTTCAGCAATGCATCCGTACTGTCACCTGGTCAGGTGCTGGAGCCGCAGGGCAATGTCATTGCCGCCCTGAAAGAGGGCGTTATCCTTACGCTCGTGACCTTCCGGGGGGCCCGTGATTCCCGCCTGCACGTGTCGGTCTGGGGCATACCCTACACCGAGCGTTACTGTTTCCGCCCGGCGGACATCCCGCGCCCGGAAATTCACGGTACGCTTCCGGCGCGGATTGAGAGCCGGGAAAAGAACGATATCTACGCTCACCTGGACGAGCAGGGGCGCTACCGGGTGAAGCTCGACTTCGACCGGGAGGGGACGGAGCCGGGCTACGGGTATCTGTGGCTGCGGATGGCAAAACCGTATGCCGGTGAAACGCTGGGCTGGCATACGCCGCTCACCGACGGGACGGAAGTGGCGATTGCGTTCAGCAATGGTGATATTGACCTGCCGTACATCGCATATGCGCTGCACGACTCTGAGCACCCGGACCACGTCACCCGAGACAACCACACGCGCAACGTGCTGCGCACCCCGGCGAACAACAAGCTGCGGATGGAGGATAAGCGCGGCGAGGAGCATATCAAACTTGCCACGGAGTACGGCAAAACCCAGTTGAACGGCGGGCACCTGGTGGACGAGCAGGGACAGCGCCGCGGCACGGGTGCAGAGTTGCGCACCGACGAACGGGGAACCCTGCGGGCTGGGAAGGGGCTGTTTGCCAGCGCGGATGCGCAGGCGAAAGCGCAGGGTGACGCACTGGATATGAGCGCTGCGCTGAAGGAAATCGACCGGCTTAACCAGCAGCTGCAGCAGCTGGAAATCGCGGCGGAGCAGGCGCAGGCGCTGAAGGCGGACGTTGACAGCCAGATACGGATGTTTGAGCAGCGGCTGAAGCCGCTGAACGAGGCGCTGCTGATGTCGGCCCCGGAAGGGATGGCCCTGACCAGCGGGGAGCACCTGCAGCTGGCGGCCAGCAAAAATGTTGCCATTAATGCAGGCGGGGACATCAGCACTGGCGTCATGGGTAACATGACCGCCCTCGCAGGAGAAAAGCTCGGGCTGTTTGCCCGCACCGGCCAGCTGAGCCTGAAATCCGGGGAAGGGCCAATCGATGTCCAGGCGCAAAACACCAGTATGCGGTTGTTCGCTGAGAAGAAGCTGACGATAAGCTCGGCGAGCGACATATCGTTTGCCGGGAAAAAACGCATCACGCTTATCGGCGGGGGGAGCTACCTGCGGCTGGAGGCGGGAAAAGTCGAGTACGGCACGACGGCGACGTATATGCGCCGGACTAAGAGGACCATGAAAGCCGGACCAGCCACAATGCCGTTAAACATCCCGCTTCTTCCGGGTCAATATCCACCGCTTAATAGCACAATATGCATTGAGTGTCTCCTCAATGCCATCAAAGCTAACGGCGCTATGGTTCAGGGAGCGTAGTCAATGGATGTCGCAAATATGATGCAGGCGCTATCTGAATCCACTCACACTCATATCTTTCTGATGCTGGAAGGCGGTGCGCAAACACCGGAAGCTTTTCAGGCTTTTTATAACGAACATGTATCGGCTCTGTATTCGCTGTATCTCCATCCGCAGCTTGCTGAGTTCAGAAACTATGGCCCCTGGCTGCTCGCATTAAAAAATACGGAGACGCTACAGCATTATATTGATTCCACACCGGGTTTAACCGCTGTTATCGCCACTTCACGCACAGGAGAGGCATTAGTCGTTCAGCTTTCTGCGGCATGCACACTTATTTCGCCCGATGGAACAGCGGCTTTAGTGCGTTTTTATACGCGGGATGTGATGAGTTTGCTGGCAAGCCGTAACGACCGGGAATGGCACAGTATGTTATTCAGAGGTGTTTCACAGTGGTGGGCACCTGAAAAAAATGGATGGCATCCTGTAAATATTCCACCTTCACTGGTGATAAATGCGAGAGACAGCGCCATACGGCTGAATAAAGAAGAATGGCAATACATCTCGGATGAACCGGTTGTCACCAGCGTATTAACCGCCTGGCAAAAATTGCCCTCCAGCCAGCATTTTGCTCCGTGTGTACAAAGAGATATGGTCAAAAAAGCGCTGAACAAAGCCTGCGAGGCGAAAATGAAAGCGGGCACAGAGCAAAAGCTGTATGCCCTTTTTTATCTCAATGGTGGTAGAAAAATTCTGGCGTCAGAAAATATGCAATCTGCATTGGAAAATGTGGCTCAGGGGAAAGTCTCGCTGGAGCAAGCCATAAGAAATAACGTTCAACATCAGGGATGAAAATGCATCATGGGATTTTTCAGCGTGTATAAAAAAATAGACGGTGCGGTTAACCGGGGTTATGCCCGCTGGGGGAAATGGATTTGGGGTGCACTGATACTGCCGGTGGTGATTTATCTTGGCTGGTCGGTGTGGGCTGCGGTCTGGGGACCACCGTCAGGGCCGGTAACGCTGATTATTCACAGTGAAATTGACAGGCCCATTCTGGGGTTTAGCGTGAATGGCGTGGCGGGGGCGAATGCATTTGCGAATGGAGGCGGCAAAGCAACCTGCTGTGGGAGTATTAGCGGGGATAAGGCTGAAATAATCTGGACGCTGGATATTACTCATGAACAATATCTTAAAGGTATGCGTCTCGAAACTCGTCGCACAGAAATGCCTATGCCAGTACGGAAGCAGGGCGAAAATGATTTACACGTTCATTTTCTGCCTGGCGATAAAGTCCTTTTGGGATGGAGTGATAACGCATGGTCGCCTTATGAAACGCATCAGGAGAATGCTAATAACAGGGAAACAAAATAATGGGATGGTTCGGTAAATATCAAAAAATAGACAGCGCCGTGAATCGCGGTTATGCCCGCTGGGGAAAGTGGCTCTGGGGAGCACTGATACTGCCGGTGGTGATTTATCTTGGCTGGTCGGTATGGGCTGCGGTCTGGGGACCACCCTCAGAGCCGGTAACGCTGATTATTCACAGTGAAATTGACAGGCCCATTCTGGGGTTTAGCGTGAATGGCGTGGCGGGGGCGAATGCATTTGCGAATGGAGGCGGCAAAGCAACCTGCTGTGGGAGTATTAGCGGGGATAAGGCTGAAATAATCTGGACGCTGGATATTACTCATGAACAATATCTTAAAGGTATGCGTCTCGAAACTCGTCGCACAGAAATGCCTATGCCAGTACGGAAGCAGGGCGAAAATGATTTACACGTTCATTTTCTGCCTGGCGATAAAGTCCTTTTGGGATGGAGTGATAACGCATGGTCGCCTTATGAAAAACGGCCAGAAGCGGCACACTTAAATACAATGGATAATAACTAATGTATATAGAAAGCCTCATTTCTGCGGCAAACCGGGCACAGCAGGCTGAAGATTACGGCATACACAATTGTTCACGCATCTGGCATGTGGGTTTCTTTTTCGATGGTATTCACAGGAATATTGAACAGGATGCGCCAGAGCAACGACTCAGTAATATTGCCCGTTTGTTTCGTGCATTTCCTGACGAAAGACAAAATACGTCAAGAGAAGCGTACGATACGGTCTACATATCAGGTCTTGGTACACCCTTTAACGAGGATCTTTCTACCAAACTCACTGCATTAATAGATGGTACCAGAAGTAATGTGCAGGATGATCTCAAATCTCAGCCCGCTGAAATGGCGAAGGAAGCAGGCGGAGAATTATTGAAAGGTGGAAACTGGTGTGAGATCCTGAAAAACGAAGGTGCAAAGCGGCTTAAACCCGCAGAGTGGAGAAAGCTGGGGAAAAATATAGCCACGAATGCACTTAAAAAAGCCAGCATCGAAGCTACCCCCTGGATTCGTGATAACCCTGCTGTCGCAGATATGCTGGTAACAGGCGTTGATACACGTATCGCCTCGGCGAAAATGCGCTTTGAGCGATTTTATGAGAGGGCAAAATCAGCCAGCCCGGTCCCCGTCAAACTCATTTCTGTCTCCCTTTTCGGTTTTGACCTCGGCGCTACCCTGGCACGTAAATTCCTGGACTGTCTGCTGAAAGATATCTGTAAGAAAGAGGGGGATAAATACACCTACCAGGGCATACCCGTCGATATCGTCTTTACCGGCCTGTTTGACTGCTCGCGACGCACGTCGGCCAGCAACAACAACGGCGTGGATTACTTTATCTCTGCGTTTGGCGGGCCGATAAAAGGGATTAGCGTGTTGCTGGGAGACAAGTCCATCGACCAGGATACCCCCTTGCCTGAGTCGGTAAAGAAAAGCCTGCATCTGGTTGCCGCCCATGAAACCCGCGTCTGGCGCTGCCTGTACCGCACCGGCAATAACCCGGCGCACAAGGAAGAACTCTATCCCGGATGCGCGGAGGATATCGGCGGGGGCCTGAAACCGGACGAACAGAAGCCCAGTGCGGAGCTTTGTCGCGTGGCGCTCCACAGGATGTACCGTGAGGCGACCATGGCGGGCGTGCCTTTCCCTGATTTCCTAAGTCTGAAATCTTACTCCGAAACCGTAGCCAGCTATTTCATCGTCCAGGACAACGTTAAAAACCAGTCCGTCCTGCAGTGGGCAGAGGCGTACCAGAGCGCGCTGCCCTTTACTTCATTAAGCACCGCATGCCAGAACCGTCATCTGGACAGCTATATCGACTGGCTGGGTCGCCAGTACTATCAGTACCGCACGGAATGCATGAAATATGAAAAACAGCGCGGCGATGTGCTGGCCTCTGCTGGCGCATCTGCGGGATTTGCAGGCATCACGCAGGAGGCGAAAGAGACCGCCGGGCAGTATGCAAATGAACTGGCCGTATTGCAGCAAAACTGGGGCTGGCTTGATGACGTAAAGGATACCGCCATCAGGATGCGAAACAGTATGGAACAGGACCCCATGGACAAACGCAGGGATATCGTTCCGAACGTATATGGACCCGCGCTGCGGCGTGCGAAGCGTTTTCTGGAATACTTCCACGCGGCAAACCTCGGTAAACCCCGGCCATTACCCCTGGATACCGCACCGCCAGAAATGTACGCATGGTTTGTACACGACCTGCAGACGGTGGACAAAGGAGCGGGTATCTCACAGGACTTTTTTGCGATCCGCTCAATGGAAATGCCTGAAGCCTGATGAGGGTTGTTCACAACAGAATTTGAGATTCCTCCGCTACCTCTCCTGCCACCCGTTCATTACCGTAAAGCCAGTCAACCTGCGAGACTGGCTCTATGAAACGTTACTCTACCGTTCTGTTATTTGGTCTGCTGTCACTCACCAGCCAGCTGGCTCATGCCGATATTGTTGATGATGCTATTGGCAACATTCAGCAGGCGATCAACGACGCCTATAACCCCAGCAGCAGCCGTAATGATGATGACGATCGTTACGATCGCAGCCGCCAGATCGACAGCCGTCAGTACGACGATCGTCGTCGACAGCTTGAGGACAGACGCCAGCGATTAGACGAGCGTCAGCGCCAGTTGGATGACGATAGGCGTCGGTTAGAAGAGGATGAGCGTCGGTTAGAAGAGGATTACGATCGAGGTTAAGTGCGGCCTGTTGCCCTCACCCCAACCCTCTCCCACGGGAGAGGGAGAAAACCTAATCCAGCACTAATACCATCCCGTCATACCCCGCCTCAATCCCCTCCGGCAGCGGGTTATTCATCATCCACACGTCAAACTGATGGCTGACGTGCGTCAGGATAACCTGCGGGCAGCCAATGACATCGTTCAGCGCAATCACGGTATTTAGGTCGCAATGGTTTCGCGGCGTCTCATCGCGCGGTTCGTGGCTGCAGTCGATAATCATCGCCTGCGGCGGGTTATTGAGCAGGAACTTCACTGTTTTCTCCGGCAGCCCGGCAGTATCGGAAAGCCACGCCACGCGGCTATGGGCCGATTCCAGCAGATACCCGAAAGTAAGTTTCGAATGGTTGAGGGGCAGCGGCGTGACCCGCAGGCCCTGAAGCTCAAACATCACAAACGGCTCGACCGTGTGGCTGAAATCCAGAATTCCGGGATGTTTAAACAGGTCGTCGCATCCTGCTTCGTCCGGCGGACCGTAGACCGGGATCGTCGCGCCCACGCCCCAGCGCAGGGGGAAAAGCCCCTGAACGTGATCCATATGGTAGTGCGTGAGCAAAAACTGCTGAAAGCTGCCCGCGGGCCAGTCGTCCATCAGGTGCGGAATGCCCGCATCCAGCAGCGTCACCGCATCGTTGAATTTGACTACCGCACTGCAGGGACGGCGGCGATAGTTATCCTGCAGGCGCGCCCGGCGGCACGCCGCGCAATCGCAGCCAAATACCGGCACCAGCTGTGCACCACCCGTCCCCGTCAACGTGATTGTCAGACTCATAACGCACCTCTACAGCGGTTTGGTGAATCGGAAATGGCTCTGCGTATATCGGAAATGGCTCTGCGTATATCCTTCGCGAATATAAAAACGGTGCGCATCGGTGCGCTTCACGCTGGTGGAAAGTTCGGTCAGTTCTGCGCCTGCCTGTCGCGCAACGTCCTCAGCCCAGGCCAGCAGCTGGCTGCCTACTTTTAACCCGCGCGCCTGCGGCATCACCACCAGCTCCTGAATCTCGCCGATCCAGCGCGCGTGATGAAGGTGAAACTGCATGTGCAGGCCGATCATGCCGATGACCTTCCCGTCCAGCTCGGCCAGTTGATAGCGCATGTTATGGTCCTGCAGATTGGCAAGGTAGCCGGCGTGAAAGGCCTGATGGTCAAACTCGGCCTGCTTCAACTCGCAGATCAGGGCATAAACGCTCTGCGCGTCGTCGGCAGTGGCGGGGCGAAGCGGGCAGTCAGGCATGCTGTTTCTCCTTCTGGCGGATCAGCGATAAAAAGGTTTCGACTGACTGTAGCAAACTTCCGTCGTTATTGAGGACGTGGCAGCCCGACGGAGTGTAGCGCGCCGCACGTTCCAGGCGCTGGTCTATCTCTTTTGCGCTTTCGCGGCCACGATTTTGCAGGCGGTTACGCAAGATCTCCGGCGAAACCTCTAAACAGACCGGCAGCAGCGCCGCCTCATAGCGGGCTTTCGCCTGCGGCAGATGCGCGCGCGAGCCGTTAACCAGCACGTCAAAACCCGCGTGCAGCCAGAGGTCTATTTCGATGCCCACGCCATAGTAAAGGCCGTTGGCGTGCCAGCTCAGCGCCAGCAGGTTTTGCCCTGCGCGGGTAAAAAACTCCTGCTCGCTCAGGGCGATATGGTTTTCGCTTCCGGCGTTGGCCGCGCGCGTGATGTACCTGTGCGCGACCAACAGTCGCGCGTGTTCCCGCTGCCGCAGCGCCGAGAGCAGGCTGTCCTTTCCTGAACCCGACGGCCCCATTAACCAGATTAATTTTCCCATTAAAACACCCGTTTACCCTGACGCCAGACGTGGTCGATGTGAACGTGCTCGCCCTTGCGGTGGGCCAGCACCAGATCCGCCCGCTTACCTTCGGCAATCTCTCCGCGATCGCCAAGATTAAGCGCCGTGGCGGGGTTTTTCGTCACCAGGCGAATTGCCTGCGGCAGCGTGAAGCTGTTGCCCTCGTCGTCCGCTACCCGGAACGCCGCGTCCAGCAGGCTGGCGGGGTAGTAGTCGGAAGAGAGGATATCCAGCAGGCCAAGGGAGGCGAGCCTGCTTGCCGCGACGTTGCCGGAGTGCGATCCGCCGCGCACGATGTTTGGTGCGCCCATCAGCACGTTCATGCCGTGCCTGCGTGAGGCTTCCGCGGCTTCGAACGTGGTGGGAAATTCGGCGATTGCGATGCCAAGCTGGTACGATTCGAGCACGTGGTCGTGCGTAGCGTCGTCATGGCTGGCCAGCGCGATGTTACGGTCACGGCACATGGCGGCAATCGAGAGGCGGTTAGGCTGCGACCACTGTGCCGCGAGTGCCAGTTGTTCTTCCTCGTAGCGGGCCATCTCCGCATCGTTGAGCGAGTATTTGCCCTGATAGTATTCGCGATACTTTTCAATGTTGGCGAACTGGCGCTGCCCCGGCGAGTGGTCCATCAGGGAGACCAGCGAGACCGGCTCGCGGCCCACCAGCTTTTCAAACAGCGGCAGGGTCGTGTGGTGCGGCAGCTCGCAGCGCAGGTGCAGACGGTGCTCGGCGCGGTTGAGGCCGCGCTTTTGCGTCTCCTCCACGGCGTTGATCATCTTCTCAAGATTCTCCAGGCGATCGCCGCCGTCGCGCACGTCGCCAATGGCCACCGCGTCTAGCACGGTGGTGATGCCGCTGGCGACCATCAGCGCGTCGTGGCTGCTCATGGCCGAATGGGCGGGCCAGTCCACCTTCGGTCGCGGGGTGAAGAACTTGTCCAGATTATCGGTATGCAGCTCAATCAGCCCCGGCAGCAGCCAGCCGCCTTCACCGTCCATCGCTTCAGGGGTACGGCTCTGGGTTTCGGCAAAGGCGCGAATAACGCCGTTCTGGATCTCGATTGAGCCGCTAACCACTTCATTTTCCAGCACCAGCCTGACGTTATTAATAATCATGCGTTTGTCCCCATCGGGTGCAGTCTGTCGGCGACGCGGCTGCGTACGGTTTCGTCGTGGAAGATCCCGACGATCGCCGCCCCGCGCGCTTTGGCCTGTTCGATCAGCTCTACCACGGCGGCGCTGTTTTTATCGTCGAGCGAGGCGGTGGGTTCATCCAGAAGTAAAATCGGGTAGTCGACGATAAAGCCGCGGGCGATATTGACGCGCTGCTGCTCGCCGCCGGAAAAGGTCGACGGGGCAAGGTGCCACAGGCGCTCCGGCACGTTGAGGCGCGTCAGCAGGCTGGCGGCTTTGGCAGCGCAGGTTTCACGCGGCACGCCGAGATCCAGCAGGGGCTGCATCACCACGTCCAGGGCGGAGATCCGCGGGATCACCCGCAGAAACTGGCTGACCCAGCCGATCGTCGTGCGGCGCACTTCCAGCACCTTACGCGCGGGGGCCTGTACCAAATCGACCCACTCATCGTTGTGGCGAATGCGGATGTGGCCTTCGTCCGGGAGGTAGTTGGCGTACAGGGAGCGCAGCAGGGTGGATTTTCCGCTGCCGGAATGGCCGTGCAGCACCACGCATTCGCCGCTGCTGACCTCTAACGAGGCGTTTTGCAGCACCGGCAGGCGCACGCCGTTTTGCTGGTGGAGCACAAAGGTCTTACTTACGTTTTGTACGTGGATCATGTTGGCCTCGTGGCGTTTTCTTGCCGGGTGGCGGCTTCGCCTTACCCGGCCTACAAGGTACTGCGTCCGTTTTGCCGGGGTGGCGCCCTCAATTCTGCAAAACGGACGACACCAGCAGCTGGGTATACGGATGGTGAGGATCGTCGAGTACCCGGTCGGTTAGCCCACTTTCCACCACCTGACCCTGCTTCATCACCAGCAGACGGTCTGCCAGCAGGCGCGCAACGCCTAAATCGTGGGTGACAATCACCACAGCAAGGTTCAGCTCCACCACCAGGCCGCGCAGCAGGTCAAGCAGGCGCGCCTGCACGGAGACGTCCAGCCCGCCGGTGGGTTCATCCATAAACACCAGCTTCGGGTGGGTGACCAGGTTGCGGGCAATCTGCAGACGCTGCTGCATCCCACCGGAGAAGGTCGTCGGCAGGTCGTCGATGCGCGAGGCGGGGATTTCGACCTCTTCAAGCCAGTGCTGGGCGGTGGCGCGGATGTTGCCGTAATGGCGCGCGCCGGTGGCCATCAGCCGTTCGCCGATGTTGCCCCCCGCCGACACCTGACGGCGCAGGCCGTCCATCGGGTGCTGATGCACCACGCCCCACTCGGTGCGCAGCAGGCGGCGGCGCTCGGCTTCACTCATGCCGTAAAGGGATTGGCCCTCATACAGAATGTCGCCGTTCTGCGGCGTCAGGCGCGCGGAGATGGACTTCAGCAGCGTCGTTTTGCCGGAGCCGGACTCGCCGACGATCCCCAGCACTTCCCCCGGCCAGAGTTCAAACGACACGTCGCTGAAGCCTTTGCCCGGCGCATACAGGTGGGTCAGGTTGTTAACCGAAAGCAGCGGTTTCATTGGCTGTTCGCCTCGCTCTGTTGGCGGCAGTAATCGGTGTCGGAGCAGACAAACATCCGTTTGCCCGTGTCGTCCAGCACCACTTCATCCAGATAGCTGTGCTTCGAGCCGCAGATGGCGCACGGCTCGTCCCACTCCTGCACCGTAAACGGGTGATCGTCGAAATCGAGGCTTTCGACACGCGTGTAAGGCGGGACGGCGTAGATGCGCTTTTCGCGTCCGGCACCGAACAGCTGCAGGGCGGGCATCATGTCCATTTTCGGGTTGTCGAACTTCGGGATCGGCGACGGGTCCATCACGTAGCGCCCGTTGACCTTCACCGGGTAGGCGTAGGTGGTAGCGATATGCCCGAAGCGGGCGATATCCTCATACAGCTTCACCTGCATGACGCCGTACTCCTCCAGCGCGTGCATGGTGCGGGTTTCCGTTTCGCGCGGTTCGATAAAGCGCAGCGGCTCCGGGATGGGCACCTGGAAAATCAAAATCTGATCTTCAGCCAGCGGGGTTTCCGGGATGCGGTGACGGGTCTGGATCAGCGTCGCATCTTCGGTTTTTTCGGTAGTGTTGACGCCCGTCACGCGCTTAAAGAAGCTGCGGATCGACACGGCGTTGGTGGTGTCGTCGGCGCCCTGATCGATGACCTTCAGCACGTCCGCTTCGCCGATAACGCTGGCGGTAAGCTGAATACCGCCGGTACCCCAGCCGTAGGGCATCGGCATTTCGCGCCCGCCGAACGGCACCTGATAGCCCGGTATGGCCACCGCTTTCAGTATCGCGCGGCGGATCATGCGTTTGGTTTGCTCGTCCAGATAGGCAAAGTTGTAGCCGCTTAAGTTAGCCATTGGCGCGCTCCCGTTGCAGGCGTTTCAGCAGTTCCAGTTCGGCCTGGAAATCGACGTAGTGCGGCAGCTTGAGGTGCGAGACGAAGCCTGCGGCCTCAACGTTATCCGCGTGGGCCAGCACGAACTCTTCGTCCTGCGCCGGGCCTGCAACGTGTTCGCCGTAGTCCGGCGCCTGGAGCGCACGGTCGACCAGCGCCATCGCCATGGCCTTGCGCTCGCCGAGGCCGAACACCAGCCCGTAGCCGCGGGTGAAATGCGGATCTTCATTTTCGGGCGCGACAAAACCGTTGACCATTTCGCATTCGGTCATTAGCAGTTCGCCGACGTTTACGGCAAAACCCAGCTCTTCCGGCACGATTTCGACGTCGATGCAGCCGCTGCGAATTTCGGCTGCAAACGGGTGGTTGCGCCCGTAGCCGCGCTGGGTGGAGTAGGCCAGCGCCAGCAGATAGCCTTCGTCGCCGCGCATCAGCTGCTGCAGGCGGGACGAGCGCGAGCACGGGTAAACAGGCGGCGTGCGGGTGATGTCATCCGGCTGCGCGCCTGAATCCTCTTCCGCCTTCGCCAGCCCCTGTTTCGCCAGCAGGCTGAAGACGTGCGGAGACGCTTCCTGTTCGGCGTCAGAGGAGCTCAGCTGCGGCGCTTCGCCGTTCGCCAGCAGGGTGAAGTCCAGCAGGCGATGGGTGTAGTCGTAGGTGGGGCCTAGCAGCTGGCCGCCGGGGACGTCTTTATAAACGGCAGAAATGCGGCGCTCAAGGCGCATCTGTGCCGTGTTCACCGGCTCGCTGACCGCCAGTTTGGCAAGCGTGGTGCGGTAGGCGCGCAGCAGAAAGATGGCTTCCACGCTATCGCCGCTGGCCTGCTTCAGGGCCAGCGCCGCCAGCTCGCGGTCGGCGATGCCGCCTTCGGTCATCACGCGGTCAACGGCGAGGTTTAGCTGCTGCTCAATCTGGGTAACGCTCAGCTCGGGAAGCCGCTCATCGCCCCGTCGTCTGTGCGCCTGCAGCGCATGGGCGGCAGCGATCGCCTTTTCGCCCCCTTTGACGGCAACGTACATCAGCACACCTCCACGTGGGTGGTCCGCGGGATCGCCAGCAGGCGCTCGCCGCAGGTCAGGATCAGGTCAATGCCCAGCGGGAACGGGTGCGGGCGTTCGGTCAGCTCGTGAATAATGCACTCCGGCAGCTGCGGCGCGACCATGCGTTCTTCGGCGATGCCCGCGCCCGTCAGGCGCAGCATGCGGCCGCCGCTCAGGCTGGAAACCTGCAGGATCAGCGTGGCGCTGGTTTCCGGGGCGACGGCGCTGCCTTCGCTCAGGGCGTTGAGCTGTTCATGAATAATTTGCTCATCGGCCACGGCAAACACCGCCTGCTGGGGCTGTTCAACCAGCGGGGCGCCGGTGTGAAAACGCAGGTTCTGGCTGGCGATATCGTTCGACAGCGCGCCCGAAAGCCACACCGGGGTGTCGTTATCGGCAAGGGTCAGCAGCACGCTGGTGGTCGCCAGGTTCAGCGGCAGCCAGCCCTGGGAGAGCTGGTGCAGCGAGACGATCACGCCCGGCTCGCTCATGGCCTTCAGCAGGCGACGAAAACTGTGTTGGGCATCCTGTACGGCCAGGGTGAAAGCAGGTTGAAGCGTCATGCGTTGTCTCCGCGAACGAGCGTAAAGAAGTCGACCCGGCTGGTGTTCACTTCGGCCTGACGCGCGGCAATGCGCGCGGCGCGGTCGGCTTCCAGCGGGGCAATAAGGGTTTCCATTAACGTCTGAAAATGCGGCTGTTCCTGCAAAAGCGCGTCGATCACCGCGCAGCGCTCGGCGTGGGCTTTGTCGCGCCCCAGCACGTAGCTGTAGCCCAGCGTGCCGCTGTTCAGGCGGATCGCGGCGCGGGTAAGGGTGGCGTCTCCGGCGAAGAAGCGCTCGCCGGTGCCGCCCATCCGCGCCTGGATCTGCACCAGGCCAATCTCCGGCGCGCGGATGGCGTCGTAGTCCGGCGTCAGGCCGAGCGCGTTCATGCGGCTGTGCAGCGCGGCAGGCTGGCTGTGGGCCAGCACGCGCATCCAGCGCTGTCGGGTGGAGGTGTCGAAGTGCATTCAGTGCTCCATGGTGAATTCGATCATGTCGGCGCGGGTCAGGCTGACGGAGTATTCCGTCGCGTTGATCTCACCGTCACGGTGGTTGAGGGTGCGCACGCAGAGCAGCGGGGCCATATTGGGGATTTCCAGCACCTTGCTCTCTTTCGCCTGCGCGCGGCGGGCGCTGATGCGCGTCTGGGTGCGCCTGAGGACGACGCCCGTGGCATCCTGAAGAAAGTCGTGCAGCGAACCGCTGGCGAAATGCTGGAGCACGGGCCAGAGGTTGAGGTCCGCGAAGTAGTGGTCGATCTGGCACACCGCCACGCCGTTCACCCGGCGCAGGGTGCGCAGATGAACCACGCTGTCGCCCTCCTGAATCCCCAGCGCGTCCGCCACGTGGCCGGAGGCCGGGCGCAATACCGAGAGCAGCTTTTCGCTGGTCGGGTGGCTGCCCTGATCCAGCAGGTTCTGGCTAAAGCGCGCCTGGGCGTTAAGCGGGTAGTCGAACGGGCGCATCAGCACCAGCACGCCGATGCCCTGACGGCGCTGTACCCAGCCGCGCTCGACCAGCTGGTCAATGGCGCGGCGCAGGGTGTGTCGGTTCACCTCGTAGCGGTCGGCAAGCTGCTGCTCGGCTGGAAGATAGTCTCCGCAGCGGTAGTGCGTGCGCAGCTCCACTTCGAGCTTTGCCGCAATCTCCTGCCAGCGGGTGGGATAACTGGTCGGATGTCTGGATAAGTGCATGGAAATCAAAGCCTCGCTTCTCAGATGAAGTGCTTACGCAAACGTTGAGAGAGGAAGTCCAGCAGGCTGACGGTGACGATGATGAGCACCATCAATGCGCAGGTTTGCTGGAACTGGAAGCCGCGAATGGCTTCCCACAGGGTGACGCCAATCCCGCCTGCGCCCACCATGCCGACCACGGTCGCGGAGCGGACGTTGGACTCAAAGCGGTACAGGGAGTAGGAGATCAGCAGCGGCATCACCTGCGGCAGGACGCCGTAAAGGATCTCTTCGATTTTGTTGGCGCCCGTCGCGCGGATGCCTTCCACCGGGCCGGGCTCGATGGCTTCGACCGCTTCAGAGAGCAGCTTGGAAAGCACGCCGGTGGTGTGGATAAACAGCGCCATCACGCCCGCGAACGGGCCCAGGCCAACGGCGACCACGAACAGCATGGCGAACACCATTTCGTTGATGGCGCGGCAGGCGTCCATCAGGCGACGCATCGGCTGGTAAACCCACCACGGCACGATGTTCTCGGCGCTCATCAGGCCAAACGGAATGGAGAGCACGACGGCAAGGGCGGTGCCCCAGACGGCGATTTGCAGGGTGATCGCCATTTCGCCGAGGTAGTCCTGCCACTGGCTGAAGTCCGGCGGGAAGAAGTCGGCGGCGAAGGTTGCCATGTTGCCGGAATCTTTGAAGAGCAGCAGCGGATCCATCTCCGCGCCCTTCCAGGAGATAACCAGCACCGCCAGCAGGACGGCCCAGCTGATGAGCGAGAACCAGCTGCGCTTCGGCGGCGGGAGGGTGATGGTTTGCATGTTGACTCCTTTAGGTTTAGTCCCCTCTCCCTTGAGGGAGAGGGTTAGGGTGAGGGGGGAAATGTGCGCGCTGATGCCCTCACCCCGGCCCTCTCCCACAGGGAGAGGGAGAAAAGCATTACTGCACCGCTTTATTCACGCTGGTCATTGCGCTCAGGGCGGCGGTCAGGCGGTCAAGATCGTCCAGCTGCGTCTGTATTTCCGACACTTTGCTGGTCTTCTCCTCCTCCTTCAGGCCCTTGTTGTCCTTCACGCCCTGCATCTGCTTAAACAGCGCCAGCTGGCGAATCGGAACCAGCTGCAGATCGCTGGACGCGCGGAACGGTGCCCAGCCCAGACGTTCCAGAACCGCTTTCTCTTCCGGCGTTTTGCCGTAGCTCATGAAGAAGTCGTACACCTTGTCCTTGGTGCTCTCGGAGAGGTTTTTACGCCACACGATCGGGTCGCCCGGGATCAGCGGCGATTTCCAGATAACCTTGATCTCCTTCAGCTTGTCCGGCGCGGAGGTCTTGAGCTTGTCGAGGTTTTCGGTGTTGTTGGTGGCAACGTCTACCTGCTTGTTGGCCACGGCCAGGGCGTTGGTCTCGTGGCTGGCGTTTACCGTGCGCTTGAAGTCGCTGGCGGAGGCGTTGTTTTTGGCGAAGACGTAATAGCCAGGGACGAGGAAGCCAGAGGTGGAGTTCGGGTCACCGTTGCCAAACGTCAGATCTTTGCGTTTGGCGAGCATGTCGTTGAGGTTGTTGATCGGGCTGTCTTTGTTGACGATCAGCACGCTCCAGTAGCCCGGGGAACCGTCTGCCGCAACGGTCTGGGCAAAGACCTGGCCGTTCGCGCGGTCTACCGCTTCCATCGCGGAGAGGTTGCCGTACCAGGCGATGTCCACTTTGTTAAAGCGCATCCCCTGGATAATGCCCGCGTAGTCCGGGGCGAAGAAGGCGTTCACTTTAATCCCCAGCCTGGTTTCCATATCTTTCAGGAACGGTTCCCACTGAGGCTTCAGGTTCTGCTGTGATTCCGTCGAAATGATGCCAAAGTTCAGCGCTTTTTCCTGTTCTTCCGCATGCGCCGGGCTTAACAGAGTGCTGAGGCTGAACATGCTGGTAAAGGCCAGCGCGGCAACGGCTTTGTAGCTCATGTACTTTCCTCGGATCGGGTTGAGTTAAGCAGCCTGCGCGCTCTCTTCGACGCGGTTAATGCTGCGGTAAAGATGGTCAAAACGGTCGCTGTCAAACTGATGGCTTGCGCCATCAAAGAACACGTGCCCCTGACGCAGGGCGACGATGCGCTCGCAGTAGCGCAGGGCGTAGTCCACCTGATGAAGCGTGACCACTACGGTGATGCCGTCGTTCTGGTTAATGTCGCGCAGGGTTTCCATCACGATGCGCGCTGATTCCGGGTCCAGCGAGGCGATGGGTTCATCGGCAAGAATGATTTTCGCTTTCTGCATCAGGGCGCGGGCGATGGCCACGCGCTGCTGTTGTCCACCGGACAGGGTGGAGACGCGCTGGTGGGCGAAATGCGCCATACCGACGCGCGTTAGCGCCTGCAGCGCTTCTTGTTTCTGAGAAGGGGAGAACCAGCGCAGGCAGGTGCGCCAGAAAGGAGTGCTGCCGAGCGCGCCAATCAGCACGTTCTCGAGTACCGTCAGGCGGTTTACCAGGTTGAACTGCTGGAAGATGTAGCCCGTCTGGGCGCGGCTTTTGCGGATATCGCTCGCCAGACGGCCCGCGCGCTGCACGGTATTACCGAGCAGTTCGACGTGGCTTTCCGGCGTTTTATCGCAGGTAATAAGGCCGCTCAGATGGCGTAAAAGGGTAGATTTCCCTGAACCGGATGGCCCGAGCAGCGCCACCATGTCGCCCTGTTGGACGGTCAGATCAACGGCGTGCAGAGCCTTATTGTGATGGAAGGTTTTGCTCAGTTTCTCGACGCGGATGACGGTTTGCATGTGCTGGGCCTCACGATAAATGTGGCCTCATGCTGGCGTATCAATGTGACATTTGGGTTAAGTGCAGGTTGCGGGAGTTTGAAGAGTTGAGGGGAATTCGATGACAATCACCGTAGGCCCGGTCAGCGCAGCGTCACCGGGCGCTGTTGCCGGATGCGCTGCGCTTATTCGGCCTACGACGTTTGTTGCTGCTTAACGACGTTGATCATCCACGGCACGCCGTATTTGTCGGTGACTTTACCGAACCCGTGCGCCCAGAAGGTTTCCTGCCAGGCCATTTCGACGTTGCCGCCTGCTGCAAGGCTGTCGAACCAGCCTTTGCCTTCTGCCACGTCCTGGGTATCAAGAACCAGCGTAAACCCGGCGTACTGCGCGCTGCTGCCGGGCGGCAACCCGTCGCTCATCATGATGTCGCTGCCCGCAATGCGGACGTTGGAGTGGGCTATAGCGGAATCCGGAAACTGCATGCCGGACGGGCAGCCTTCTTCGCTGTGGTCGTCTTTGGGCATGTCGCCGAAGGTGATTTTATAGAGGAGTTCTGCGCCGACGGCGTTCTGGTAGAAGGCGGTGGCCTCCGCGCAGTTGCCGGCGAAAGAGATGTAGGGACTTAACGGCATAATCATTACCTCAGGTAAGAGAAGCCCGTTAAGTTTAGTTGTTGTAGGCCCGGTAAGCGAAGCGCCACCGGGCGCTTTTGCCGGATGCGCTGCGCTTATCCGGCCTACAAAAAAAGGAAATCAGTTCTTTTTCACGAACTCAGATTTCAGCTTCATTGGGCCGAAACCGTCAATTTTGCAATCGATATTATGATCGCCTTCCACCAGACGGATATTCTTCACTTTGGTGCCAATCTTCAGCATGGAAGAACTGCCTTTGACTTTCAGATCTTTAACAACGGTGACGCTGTCGCCGTCTGCCAGCAGATTACCGTTCGCATCTTTTACGACCAGCGTTTCACTGTCCTGCGAAGGTTCTGCATCATTCCATTCGTGAGCGCATTCCGGGCAAATGAACATGCCATTATCTTCATAGGTGTATTCAGAATTGCATTTCGGGCAGTGTGGGAGTTGCATGTCAGTATCCTCAAAAATGTTAACACGCTGGAAAGCGCCAGCTAAATGACGGCAGAGTGCCGAAAAAGGCGGCAAGTATAGCGCAAATCCACACTTTTGTCGGTGATATTGCGTAATAAAAAAAGTGCAAAAAAGGGTATGGTAATGACACTTCCTGTCAGTGAGTTAAGCGATGCTTGAATCATTAAGACGGTGGAAACAAATGTCGCTAAATATATCGAATATTTTATTGCATCAAATTGCTACGCTCTCCCATTTCGGATAAGGTTAAGCAACAATCTGTTATTTATCCACGTTCTCTTACGCCAGCATCAGGCGGCGATCGAGAAATACCTCCCTTTTTAGGTGGGTAAATAGCGATGATATATCCTGAAGTTTCCTGAAAGTGAGCTACGCTTTTTATCCTTTGGTTTTCTGGCCAAAGGGGACGTTTACACGCCTTGCAAGGGTGGCAGTTTATTCTCTATTGCCATCAAATAGTTATATTCAGCGAACATGTTTTCCATACGTGATCATATAAGCCGATAAAGCATAATAAAAATCCGGTGGCTTAATAAAAGTAATAAATTTGCGTTAAGGAAAGGCTTTTATCATGCACACACAGACCATTTTTGAATTAAGCCAGGAAGCCGAGCGCTTGCTGCAGCTCGCCTTGCAGAATCTTGATACGTTGAAATCAATGCCAGTTGCGATGCTGGATAACGCCACTGCCGCTATTACGGGTATTAATAACAATGTATTGCCTTTACATTTCAGCGCGCGTGGCGTTGAGGCGCAACAGGCAATGCTGAATAATGAATTACGCAAAATTACCCGCCTCGAAATGGTATTGGCCATTGTGGGCACCATGAAGGCGGGTAAATCGACCACCATTAATGCGATTGTGGGCACCGAAGTGTTGCCAAACCGCAACCGACCGATGACGGCGCTTCCGACATTGATCCGCCACACGCCGGGCCAGAAAGAGCCTGTACTGCATTTCTCACACGTTTCTCCTATTGATACGCTGATCCTGCAGCTGCAAAAAAAACTGTGCGATTACGATCGCGGCAAGCTGGCGCAGCGTCTTGAAATAGATAAAGACATGAATACGCTGCTGGAGCGTATCGAAAAAGGGGAAGCGTTCGAGAAGCACCATCTGGGCGCAGAGCCGATATTCCATTGCCTGAAGAGCCTTAATGACCTGGTGCGGCTATCCCAGGCGTTGGGCGTTGATTTTCCGTTTTCCGAATACGCCGCTATTGAACATATCCCGGTTATTGAGGTGGAGTTTGTGCATCTCGCCGGTCTGGATGCGCATCTTGGCCAGCTAACGCTGCTGGACACGCCGGGGCCGAATGAGGCCGGGCAGCCGCACCTGCAAAAAATGCTCAGCGAACAGCTCGCGCGCGCGTCGGCAGTGCTGGCGGTGATGGATTACACCCAGCTTAAATCTATCTCCGATGAAGAGGTCCGCCAGGCGATTTCGGCGGCGGGGAAATCGGTGCCTTTATATGCGCTGGTGAATAAATTCGATCAAAAAGACCGGAACAGCGACGACGAAGAGCAGGTCCGGGCGATGATCTCCGGCACCCTGATGAAGGGGAATATTTCCCCTGGCCAGATTTACCCGGTTTCGTCGATGTGGGCCTATCTTGCAAATCGCGCCCGTTATGAAATGAACGCCCACGGACGGCTCCCTGACCATCAGGACCAGCGCTGGGTGCAGGATTTCGCCGAGGCCGCGCTTGGGCGACGCTGGCGCACGGCAGATTTGGACGATATCGATCATATCCGTCATGCCGCAGACCTCCTGTGGGAAGATTCGCTGTTTGAGCAGCCGATCCGTAAGCTGATTTATGCCGCCTACGCTAACGCCTCGCTGTTCGCGCTTCGATCGGCATCGCACAAGCTGCTGAACTACGCCCAAAATGCGAGAGAGTATCTTGATTTTCGTCATCAGGGGCTGACCGTGGCGTTTGACGAGCTGGAGCTGAATATCGCCCGGCTTGAAGAGGACATGGCGATGCTGCAGACGCGTCAGAATGTGGTCAGCGATGAGGTTAAACACGAGGTAGAAGAGGCGCTCAACGCCACCGATGAGTTTATGAACCGGCAGAAAGGCGCGCTTCAGCAGGCTATCGGCCATGTTTTTAGCCACCATAACCTTTTAGATCTGGCCGGCATAGACCCGCTGAGCCTGCGTGAGGATGAGCCCGCTGCGCTCGGCCAACTGGTGCTGGAAGACGAAGGGCAGGCACAGGTTGTGTTGAGTAAGATCAGCTCCTCCTGCGAGCTGATCATGCTGGATGCGCAGAATAAGATCGGCCGCGAGCTGGCCTTACGCTTCGATCAGCTGGAGTCTACGCTGGCGCGTTCTTTAAATGAGGCGATGCGCCCGATTGAAATGCGGATCAAAGAGCAGCTGAGCCATGCGGGGTTTAGGGCGCGGATTAGCTTCCCGGCGTTTCAGGCGAACCAGCTTAACTTCAACACGCGAGCCTTGTTTAACGACGCCATTGTGCTGGACAACCGTCCTGCAGGCCAGCCTTCAGGGGCGGGCAGTATGCGTGATACCGTATCGCGCTGGCTGAATAATCCGGGCTGGGGTTGGGAAGAATATGTGGTGGCGCGTACGCGGTATGTTATTGATGTTGTCCAGCTTCATGACAAATTTAAGCAACATATTGATCAGTTCTGTGAACAAATCCGTAAAGCTTTGGCCGCGCAGGTCGATGTCTCTGTTACGGCAGGCATGGCAACGTTTTTTGCAGAATTCTCGCTATACCTGACCGGGTTACAGGAAAGCTTGCGTGATAGCCTCGCAGTGCGTCAGCAGAATGAGCATTCGACCCGAGCGCTCAGCCAGCTGTTGAAGCAAAGTATTACGACTGCGACGTGGATTCAGGAAGATACCCGACTGTTACGCGATGATATTCAAACCCTATTCGCAGCAGAGCAACCATGACAACACAGCTACTGGACGGTCCCGGGCGGACGCTGGAGTGTATTCATCCAAAATTTATGGTCGATCTGGTTCAGGGGGTGGACGCTGCGCGTCATACCCACCTGGGGCCACAGCAGCTGCAGTTTCGTGAGCGTTTGACTCAGGAGATCATGACGCATACCCGGCTGCGGCCGTGGGCGATGGCGGGAATGCTCAACGAAAATGCGGCGCTGCGTCTGGGGTTGGCGGAAAAGCTGGCGGGCATGCTCGACCCGGGTCATCTGGCGTTAACCCGCATGACGGATAAACTGTTGGTGCTTCGCCAACAGACAAACCCGCGGACCGCCCAGTCCCCTGGCCTGATGCAGCAGTATGAAGAACTCTCTTCTCACTTTAACCAGCGTGCCGCGTATAAAGAGAAAGCGCTCACCCAGCGCGGGCTTACGGTTCAGGCGGGCGAGCATAGCGAACAGATTTTTACCCGCTGGCTCGCCGGGCACTACGACAGCTGGTCGTTGGCCGGGCGCTGCTACGTTGTGCTTGAAGAGTTGCGCTGGGGAGCCTTTGGCGATGCCTGCCGCCTGGCAAATGAAGATGTGGCGGCAATGCTTAAGGATAACCTGCGCAGCATGGCGGCAAACTATCTGGCTCAGGGTATTAATGCCTCTCCCACAACACGACATTTTTACCATCAATGGCTGGCAACACCTGCCTCTGCGGGCCTGATGGATTACAAAGAGATGCTGGGCTGGCTCGGAGACTGGTGTCAGGCAGATAAACATCCGGTGAGCTGGTCAGTAACGCAGAACTGGCAGACGGTTGCGCTGGGAATGCCGAGGCTTTGTTCGGCTAAACGGCTGGTAGATGGGATGGTGGAAGAGATTTTTGGATGAATCCCTCACCTTAACCCCCTCCCCGCGGGGAGAGAGGATGGTTTGGTGCGGAGTGTTAATGATGAAGTTCTACTGCTTTTCGTTCTATGTCCTGTTCGGGTGCATTTCCGTAGCGTTTCGCGTAAAGCGCCGTAATGATTGGCACCAGTATCGCCGTCACAATCACGCTGGCGGCAACCAGCGCCGTGGCGGACGCGGCAACCGGTTCGAAGGCGGGGTTAATCTGGGCGATAATCACCGGGTTTGCCACTGCAGCACCTGCGGCTGATGAGGCGGCGACGCCTGCAGTCCCGTTTCCTCCTCCAATTACGCGGTCAGCAATAATCAGCGGGATACCCGTGATAACAATCACCGCAATGCCCAGCACGATGCCGAGCAGACCGGTATCGAGGATCACGTTGAGGTTGATGGTGTTACCCAGCGCGAAGCCAAAGAACGGGATCAGCACCGGCGTGGCTTTGCTGAAGAAATCACGCAAATCGTGATCCAGATTCCCCAGCGCAAAACCGATCAGGAACGGCAGGATCGCCCCGACAAAGTGATGCGGTTCGAAAGAGGCCAGACCCGCAGATCCCAGGATCAGCATCGTCATCAGCGGGCCGGATTCCAGCGACATGAGTACGAACGCGCCTGACTCTTCTTTGGTGCCGTACTGATTCATCAGGCTGGCATACAGACCACCGTTGGTCATATCCATTGCTGAAACAATAGCCAGAACCGATAAACCAGCAAAGAATCCGGTTTGAATTCCGTTCTCCGGAATGAACATCGCACAGACCATTGCCACGACCCAGGCGACGGCAATTTTGGTCAGGACTAATGTTCCTGACTTTCGTAATACCGTACCGGTTGCGCGTAAATTAATGGATGCGCCAATACAAAAGAACCATACCGCCAGAATGGGTACCGTTCCGGTAATCATGCCTTTTGTGAACCCGCCGAAATAAGCCCCTGTATCGGGTGCCAGCGTATTTAAGATCGCGCCAAGTACCAGCGGGACCAGCATCATCCCGCCAGGGATGCGTTCAATCGTGGCTTTAATCTTCATGTTTCACCCTCACATCCTGCTCCGCAAGGTTTACGGAGTAATTCGGAAAATAATTTAATAAATTCAGTTAATTGACTTATTTCTTGAACAGTCAATTCGTTATCCATGCAAAAAAATAAAAACAAGTGCAGTCTTTAAACTTTCAGATGAAAGCACTTCAGGCGTTGCGTTCGGATTTATGATGCGATCAATGGAATGATGATTCAATGAAAATAAAACAGTGTTTTAGTTATCTTCATCACATATTCAAAGTAAACAGAGAAATCGACGTCTGATAATTAAAATGTATGTAAATCTGATGTGAATAAATGTGGTTTGTTTTTTTTTGATATGCAGGAAATAATGACGTGCGTGAGGACTTTTTTTGGGGGGAGAAAGAAAGTCCTTAAGGGGGCTAATTGACAAAGCTTGACGCCCGCTGACGAACCACAAATATATGTGTGAAGTTGATCACAAATATAAACGCTGGTAGGGTAAAGAGGTCACTAACTGCCCAGACAGGCGTCAACAGGTTCGGTTGTATCGACGTAAAACGTCAATGTAAGTAAACCTGCTACGCTTGAATAAGGGGTTCGCATGGAGCGGATCCCTGGTTCACAGATTGCACCTTGAACTGTGAAACGGACAGGGCTGAGTCTACGAGGAAAGCTATGCTTAGAAGGAAAAAGGTTAAACCCATCACGCTTCGCGACGTCACTATTATTGATGACGCAAAACTGCGTAAAGCGATCACCGCCGCGTCGCTCGGTAATGCGATGGAGTGGTTCGATTTTGGTGTCTACGGCTTTGTAGCCTATGCGTTAGGTAAAGTGTTCTTCCCCGGTGCCGACCCGAGCCTGCAGATGATTGCGGCATTAGGTACTTTCTCTGTTCCCTTCCTGATACGCCCGTTGGGTGGTTTGTTCTTCGGCGCGCTCGGCGATAAATATGGTCGCCAGAAAATTCTTGCCATCACCATTGTGATTATGTCGATCAGTACCTTCTGTATCGGCCTGATACCGTCCTATGCCACCATTGGCATCTGGGCACCGATCCTGCTGTTGCTGTGTAAGATGGCGCAGGGCTTCTCGGTGGGCGGCGAATATACCGGTGCGTCGATTTTCGTCGCGGAGTATTCCCCGGACCGTAAACGCGGCTTTATGGGAAGCTGGCTGGACTTCGGTTCGATTGCCGGGTTCGTGATGGGTGCGGGCGTCGTGGTGCTGATCTCGACCGTTGTCGGTGAAGAGAACTTCCTCGACTGGGGCTGGCGTATTCCGTTCTTTATCGCGCTTCCGCTGGGCATCATCGGTCTTTATCTGCGCCATGCGCTGGAAGAGACCCCGGCGTTCCAGCAGCACGTTGAAAAACTGGAGCAGGGCGACCGTGAAGGACTGCAGGACGGTCCGAAGGTCTCGTTTAAAGAGATTGCAACCAAACACTGGCGCAGCCTGCTGACCTGTATTGGTCTGGTGATTTCCACCAACGTGACCTACTACATGCTGCTGACCTACATGCCGAGCTATCTGTCGCATAACCTGCACTACTCCGAAGATCACGGTGTGCTGATTATTATCGCCATCATGGTGGGTATGCTGTTCGTGCAGCCTATTATGGGCCTGCTGAGCGATCGCTTCGGCCGTCGACCGTTCATCATTCTGGGCAGCGTGGCGCTGTTTGCGCTGGCTATACCGGCCTTTATTCTGATTAACAGTAATGTGCTGGGCCTGATTTTTGCCGGTCTGCTGATGCTGGCGGTGATCCTGAACTGCTTTATCGGGGTGATGGCTTCTACGCTGCCCGCAATGTTCCCGACGCACATTCGCTACAGTGCGCTGGCGGCAGCGTTCAACATCTCCGTTCTGATTGCCGGCCTGACGCCGACGCTTGCTGCCTCACTGGTGGAGAGCACCCAGAACCTGATGATGCCGGCTTATTACCTGATGGTGATTGCGGTGATTGGTCTGGTGACCGGCCTGACCATGAAGGAGACGGCAAACCGTCCTCTGAAAGGGGCAACGCCTGCAGCATCGGATATTCAGGAAGCGAAAGAGATCCTGCGTGAGCACTACGATAACGTAGAGCAGAAGATTGAAGATATCGACGTAGAGATTGAAGAGCTACAGAAGAAACGCTCCCGACTTGTTGATCAACATCCACGGATTAACGAGTAACAACAAAACCCGCCGCTGGCGGGTTTTCTTTTATTAGCAACCTGCTGCGATGTAGTCACCGTTGGCGCTGATGGGGATCACCGTCAGGAACAGGACGGTGGCGAACAGGATGAGCACAATCCCGCCAGCGATTTTGAATACGGGAACCAGCCAGCTCAGGGACGTTCCATTATCGAAATAAGTGACCGTCCGCTCACGGGCATAACGTACCGCCAGCGATAGCCCCATTATAGAGAGCGCCGTACCCAGCGACATGGTCATCACCGCCGCGATGCCCCAGGTGACAATCCCCAGTGCGTTCGAGAACATCAGGATCATGATTGCGCCACTGCAGGGACGCGCACCAATTGCCAGAATAACCCCCAGACGAGTCTTCCAGTCACCTCTTGTCAGGTCTGCCCCAACGCCATGATGGCCGCAGCCGCACTGCTCGTCGTGCTGATGCAGAGGGGAGAGTGAACGGATGGTCATCCTGTGCGGCTTAAGGCTCTTCAGAGCCTGATAAATGATAAACGCACCGAAGGCGCCAATCAGCACGGCGCTGATTTTCTCCACATACCAGCGGCTGGTGCTGATATCTCCCGACGCGAGGTTCAAGCCCACCGCTAAGATGAAGACAAAGAGGATCGCGCTGACGCCCTGCATCAGGCTGCCAAGGAAAGGTACGACCCGCGCGGCCAGCTCGCTTTCTTTATTAGTAGTGAGATAGGTGGTGACAATGAATTTGCCATGTCCCGGCCCGACGGCGTGAAGTACCCCATAAAGGAAAGCACCCGTTAAGAGCCATAGCCCACCGCTGTACTGATGGTTGTTCAGCTGGAGTAAGTACATCACCAGATAGCGATGTAAGGTGATCTGTGTGGCGAGGCACCACTGGATAAAGGCATTCCAGTGCGCATGGAGCGTGAATCCCGCCAGGAGAAGCGCCAGGAGCAACAACCCTGCTGTAGGAATGCGCCAGTCTCGGTTGAGACGTTGTGTGATCATGTGGGTAGCCTGCAGGGGGAATATTTGTCGCCAGTATAGTTGATTTTACCCCTGTATTCGCAGACTGACCCTACGGTCTTGAACTCAATTGTGGATAAGTCTGTGTGTAAAAAGGTATAAGGCGGGGTTTTGCTGTGGAATGCAGCAGTCAGTCATTTTTCTGTCATTTAGCGGTTGCGGCCTGCCGAGA
>DWGY01000012.1:0-29361 GCA_018247315.1 Bibasis iluska mahintha
ACAGAACAAAATTTAAAAAGGATTTACCCATGACCATCAACCTGAAAAACCGCAACTTCCTGAAACTGCTGGACTACACCCCGGCGGAGATCCAGTACCTGATCGACCTCGCCATCGAACTCAAAGCCGCCAAAAAAGCCGGGCGTGAGAAGCAAACCCTGGTCGGGAAAAACATCGCCCTGATTTTTGAAAAAACCTCCACCCGCACCCGCTGCGCTTTCGAAGTGGGCGCGTTTGACCAGGGCGCGCAGGTCACCTACCTCGGCCCAAGCGGATCGCAGATTGGCCATAAAGAGTCGATGAAAGACACCGCCCGCGTATTAGGCCGTATGTATGACGGCATCGAATACCGCGGCTACGGCCAGGCCATCGTCGAAGAGCTGGGCGAGTACGCGGGCGTGCCGGTGTGGAACGGCCTGACCGACGAGTTCCACCCCACGCAAATCCTCGCCGACCTGATGACCATGCTGGAGCACGCGCCGGGCAAAACCCTGCCGGAGCTGAGCTTTGCCTACCTCGGCGACGCGCGAAACAACATGGGCAACTCGCTGATGGTCGGGGCGGCCAAGATGGGGATGGATATCCGCCTCGTGGCGCCGAAATCCTTCTGGCCGGAAGCCGGGCTGGTTGAGCAGTGCCGCGCCATCGCGAAAGAGACGGGCGCGCGCATCACCCTCACCGACGACGTGGAAGAAGGCGTGCAGGGGACCGATTTCCTCTACACCGACGTGTGGGTCTCCATGGGCGAGCCGAAGGAAGCCTGGGCCGAGCGCGTCAGCCTGATGAAGCCGTATCAGATTAACGCGCAGGTGATGAAGGCTACCGGCAACCCGAACGTCAAGTTTATGCACTGCCTGCCGGCGTTCCACAACGAGCACACTAAGGTGGGCCGCGAGATCGAGATGGCGTACGGCCTGAAGGGGCTGGAGGTGACGGAAGAGGTCTTTGAATCACCGAACTCCATCGTCTTTGACGAAGCAGAGAACCGCATGCACACCATTAAAGCGGTCATGGTGGCGACACTCGGCGACTAATCACCGCCCGGCGCGCCGCGGGGTGCGCCGGGTTCAGGAGAACATCATGGGCAAGTTCAAGTTTCCCTCCGCTTACACCATCCTCTTTTTTCTGATTGCCGTCGTGGCCGTGCTGACGTGGGTTGTACCGGCCGGGCAGTACCATATGGCAATGAACGAGGCGCTCGGTAAGGAAGTACCGGTTGCCGGGACCTATGCGCACGTCGCGGCGCATCCGCAGGGGCTGGTTTCGGTGCTGATGGCGCCGATTGCCGGGCTCTACGACCCGGAATCCGGACAGGCCGGGGCGATCGACGTGGCGCTGTTTATCCTGATCATCGGGGGATTTCTCGGGATCGTCACCAAAACCGGGGCGATTGACGCCGGCATCGAACGCGTCACCACCCGGCTGCGCGGCCGCGAGGAGTGGATGATCCCGATCCTGATGGCGCTGTTTGCCGCAGGCGGGACGATTTACGGCATGGCCGAGGAGTCGCTGCCGTTCTATACCCTGCTGGTGCCGGTGATGCTGGCCGCCCGTTTCGATCCGGTTGTCGCCGCCTCCACCGTGCTGCTTGGAGCGGGGATCGGCACCCTCGGCTCCACCATCAACCCCTTTGCCACGGTGATCGCCGCCAACGCCGCCGGGATACCCTTCACCAACGGTATCGCCCTGCGCGTGGCGCTGCTGGTCATCGGCTGGATCATCTGCGTGGCGTGGGTGATGCGCTACGCTCGAAAGGTGCGCAAGGATCCGTCGCTGTCGATCGTTGCGGATAAGCAGGAAGAGAACCGCGCCCACTTCCTCGGCAGCAGGGGCGAACAGTCGCTGGAATTCACCCCGGTGCGCAAACTCATCCTGGTGATTTTTGCCCTCGCCTTCGCGGTAATGATCTACGGCGTGGCGGTGCTGGGCTGGTGGATGGCTGAGATCTCGGCGGTGTTTCTCGCCAGCGCGATTATCGTCGGCCTGATTGCGCGGATGAGCGAAGAGGAGCTGACCTCGACGTTTATCAACGGCGCGCGAGATTTGCTGGGCGTCGCGCTGATTATCGGCATCGCACGCGGTATCGTAGTCATCATGGATAAGGGCATGATTACCCACACCATTTTGCATAGCGCAGAGGGAATGGTTACCGGTTTGTCCACGGTGGCATTCATCAACGTGATGTACTGGCTGGAGGTGGTGCTGTCGTTTCTTGTGCCTTCTTCGTCCGGCCTGGCCGTTCTGACGATGCCGATCATGGCGCCCCTTGCCGATTTCGCTAACGTCAACCGCGACCTGGTGGTCACGGCCTACCAGTCGGCGTCCGGCATCGTTAACCTGGTCACTCCCACCTCTGCCGTCGTGATGGGCGGGCTGGCTATCGCCCGCGTGCCCTACGTGCGTTATCTGAAATGGGTTGCGCCGCTGCTGGGCATTCTAACGGTGGTGATTATGGTGGCGTTAAGCCTGGGCGCCCTGTTGTAATTTGCCGGATGGCGCTGCGCTTATCCGGCCTACGGATCGGTGCGGTGCCACCGGTTATTTCGGGAACTGATATGGGAACTATGATGGATTACGAAGAGTACTCTCCCAAAGAGCAACTACAGCTGACGGTCTGCCAGCGCCTTATCGCGGAAAAGAGCTATCTCTCCCAGGAAGAGATCCGCCGCGACCTGCAGGAGCGTGGTTTTGAAACCATCAGCCAGTCCACCGTTTCGCGTCTGCTCAAGCTGCTTGGCGTCATAAAAATTCGAAATGCCAAAGGGCTAAAGATTTATTCGTTGAATCCTCAGCTGCGCCCTGCCCCCGACGCCGCGCGCACCGTCTCTGAAATGGTGGTGAGCGTGGAGCACAATAGCGAATTTATCCTTATCCATACGGTTGCCGGATATGGCCGCGCGGTGGCGCGAATTCTGGATTATCACCAGCTGCCGGAAATTTTAGGCGTGGTGGCCGGAAGCAGTATCGTCTGGGTCGCCCCGCGGGTCGTGAAGCGTACCGCGCTGGTGCATAAGCAAATTAATTATTTACTCAGAACGCATTAATATTCACAAAGAACCGTTTGCATTGAGTAAAGCGTGCATTAAATCGCTTGATCCGCAAAGCGAGCTGCGTATAATGCCCGACAATTTGCCGGGAGGAAGCATGGTCAAGCGTGTACGACATATCGTCTTACCGCGTCTGAAATCAGACGCTGGCCTGCCGTTTTTCTTCCCGTTGCTAAACCTATTCCCAGAGCCCCTCATTTGAGGGGCTTTTTTTTGCCCGGCGTCAGGAGATAAACATGAATCCGCTTTATCAAAAACACATCATTTCCATAAACGACCTCAGCCGCGAAGAGCTGGAACTGGTTCTGGAAACCGCGGCAAAACTGAAGGCCAATCCGCAACCGGAGCTGCTGAAGCACAAGGTGATTGCGAGCTGCTTCTTCGAAGCCTCTACCCGCACGCGCCTCTCCTTTGAAACCTCCATGCACCGCCTGGGCGCGAGCGTGGTGGGCTTCTCGGACAGCAGCAACACGTCGCTCGGCAAAAAAGGCGAGACCCTGGCGGACACCATTTCAGTTATCAGCACCTACGTTGATGCCATTGTGATGCGCCACCCGCAGGAGGGCGCGGCGCGTCTGGCGACCGAGTTTTCCGGCGGCATTCCGGTACTGAACGCCGGTGACGGTGCGAATCAGCACCCGACCCAGACCCTGCTCGACCTCTTCACCATTCAGGAAACCCAGGGCACGCTTGAGAACCTGAACATCGCCATGGTTGGCGACCTGAAGTACGGCCGCACCGTCCACTCCCTGACCCAGGCGCTGGCGAAATTTAACGGCAACCGCTTCTTCTTCATCGCGCCGGACGCGCTGGCGATGCCGCAGTACATCCTCGATATGCTGGACGAGAAAGGCATTGCGTGGAGCCTGCACGCCAGCATCGAAGAGGTGGTGGCTAACGTGGATATTCTCTACATGACCCGCGTGCAGAAAGAGCGTCTGGACCCGTCCGAATACGCCAACGTGAAGGCGCAGTTCGTGCTGCGCGCCAGCGACCTCGAGGGCGCGCGCGCCAATATGAAGGTGCTGCACCCGCTGCCGCGCATCGATGAGATCCACACCGATGTGGATAAAACGCCGCACGCCTGGTACTTCCAGCAGGCCGGAAACGGCATCTTCGCCCGCCAGGCGTTACTGGCACTGGTTCTGAATCGCGAATTGGCACTGTAAGGGGAAACGACAATGACACACGATAACAAACTCCAGGTTGAAGCCATCAAGCGTGGCACCGTGATTGACCACATCCCTGCGCAGGTGGGCTTTAAGCTGCTGACGCTGTTTAAACTGACCGAAACCGACCAGCGCATCACCATCGGCCTGAACCTGCCGTCGGGCGAGATGGGCCGCAAAGACCTGATCAAAATCGAGAACACCTTCCTGACCGACGAACAGGTTAACCAGCTGTCGCTGTACGCGCCGGACGCCACCGTTAACCGCATCGACGATTACGACGTGGTGGGCAAATCCCGCCCGAACCTGCCGGACCGCATTGAAAGCGTGCTGGTCTGCCCGAACAGCAACTGCATCAGCCACGCTGAGCCGGTTTCCTCCAGTTTTGCAGTGAAAAAGCGCGCCAATGACATCGCGCTCAAATGCAAATACTGCGAAAAAGAGTTTTCTCATTATGTGGTGCTGGCCAACTAATTGAGGTTGGTAATGAAATCCCGGCTGTTATAATGGCCGGGAACATTCTTAACGCTGTAATTCTGGAGAAAAAATGAGCAAAGTACTCGCGACGGAAAATGCACCAGCGGCCATTGGCCCTTACGTTCAGGGCGTTGATCTGGGCAGCATGATCATCACTTCTGGCCAGATCCCGGTGAACCCTAAAACCGGTGAAGTGCCGGCCGACGTGGCGGCGCAGGCGCGTCAGTCGCTGGAAAACGTGCAGGCGATCGTAGAATCTGCAGGCCTGAAGGTGGGCGACATCGTGAAAACCACCGTGTTCGTGAAAGATCTGAACGACTTCGCGACCGTTAACGCCACCTACGAAGCGTTCTTCACCGAGCATAATGCCACCTTCCCGGCACGCTCCTGCGTGGAAGTCGCGCGTCTGCCGAAAGACGTGAAAATTGAAATCGAAGCGATTGCCGTACGTCGCTAATTCGTTTCAATAACAGAAGGCAGCTCAGGCTGCCTTTTATTTCGGCTATTTTTACTCTCCGAATAAAATGACTCACCGTCCGCTCCGTTATTAGACTCTTCCCGCCCGGTAATATTCTCTAATAATGGATGAGTAATGAAACTTTCAAAAATTGCACTTGCCGTCGCGACGTTAACCGTTGCGTCTTCGGCACTTGCGCACGGATATATAGAATCGCCGGCCAGTCGCGCCTATATGTGTAAGCTTGGCCAAAATATCGACTGTGGCGCCGTCCAGTACGAACCGCAGAGCGTGGAAAAAACCTCCGGCTTCCCGTCAGGCGCTGAGCCCGCGGACGGCCAGCTCGCCAGCGCGGGCATCTCTCAGTATTCTCAGCTGGATAAGCAGAGCCTGAACGCGTGGACGAAAAACCCAATGACGGCAGGCCCTCATGAATTTGTCTGGCACCATACTGCACCGCATAAAACCGTCAACTGGCGTTATTACATTACCAAACAAAACTGGGATCCAAATAAGCCGCTGGCCCGCGACCAGTTTGAATTAACCCCGTTCTGTACCATCAATGGTAATAGCCAGGCGCCCGCTGTAACTCAGCCAATGAACTGTAATGTTCCTGAGCGTACCGGCTACCAGGTTATTTATGGCGTATGGGAAATTGCTGACACCTCAAATAGCTTCTATCAGGCTATCGACGTTGATTTCGGTAACGGCGGCAGCGTCACGCCGGACGAAACGCCTGCTGTCGTATCCCAGTGGAGCAAAACCCTGAGCGGCCAGGTTGCGGGTAACAACCTGAACGCGGGCGATAAGGTGATTGCACGCTTCTTCGACGCCAACGGCGAAGTGACCTCCATGCGTACCGAAATGACCATCGGCTCCGCCGGGCAGGGCGACGCTAACCAGTGGTCTTACGATCTGGCGCAGAAAATCAACGCCGCCCAGAGCGACGTGCGCGTCGGCGTGAAGGACGATGCGGGTGAAATCAGCCCGGTTCACGGCGCGAACAGCGTATTCGTGAAAGACGGCAGCACGCTGCAGTCCGTGGCCGTCTCGTATGAAGAGCAGAAAGCGCAGGTGAATGAGACCATCGCCGTCACCGATCTGCAGTACAGCAAAATCGCGCACGGCAACGCGACCGTGACCTTCCACGTCAACACCAAGGGCGACGTGAATATGGAAGCACACGTGATGAACCACCACGGCGCGGAAAAAGGTTACCTGAAGCAGGACATGAACAACGCCAGCCAGGACGTCACCATGACGCTGACTGACGTCACGCCGGGCCACCATATGCTGAAATACTACGCCACCAACAAAGACGGCACCATGTTCGCCCAGGACGTGCTGAACCTGATGCTGGAAGGCGATGCCGCGGCAGACAGCACCGGCCACCACGACTTTACCTTCCCGGACAATATCGCCTCCTATAAGGCAGGTACCGTAGTGCTTCAGCCTAAGGACGGTAAGACCTACGAATGTAAGCCTTTCCCGTACAGCGGCTACTGCATCCAGTGGAGCCAGAATGCCACCCAGTATGAGCCAGGCACGGGTTCGCACTGGAAAGAGGCGTGGGTGTTGAAGAACTGAGTGGTCTGGTTCCCTCACCCCGGCCCTCTCCCAAAGGGAGAGGGTGTATAAATTCCCTCTCCCTTTGGGAGAGGGTTAGGGTGAGGGGGTCTACTGATTCCGCGTTGCTCTGAGCAGCGTCTCCAGCGGATAGACCGCCGCAATCACCACTTCGTCCTGAACCTTCGCCGCGTTATCCAGCTCGCTCTGAATCGACGCGATCTCTTTGTCGTCCAGCGTGCCCTGACGTGCTACCAGGTCCGTCAGCCTCAGGCCAATCGAGGCCAGCTTGTCCACTTCCTGAATCACCGGCCTGATGGCCTTCAGCTGATAGCTGTTTTCGCTTAGCGCCAGCGCGTCGCTGGTGTTGCTCTGCCAGCGGTTAAAGACGTGGCGCAGCGCGTCGGCGCTCTCGGCGTCTTCCGCGTCGCTCACCAGACGGTCGACCCATTTGTGCATCTGGCGCACGGTAGCGCTTTCGGCGTTCAGCGCGTCAGCAAATCGGTTGAGCGGCTCGAACTGATGATAGTTTCCGGCCTGGAACTTGAGGTGCTGACGGGTGTAATACTGCGCCGGCTCGACGGCCTGGGCGAGGATCTGCAGCGGCAGGGTATCGGCATTGTTCGCAAGCCGCGTGAACTGCACCTGCTGCTGAGTATGCTGCTGAAGCCCTACCGATACCGTTGACCAGCTGTCCATCGCCTGCAGGCGGGTGTACATGTTGTCGACGTCGTTGACGTCCTTCGCCGACCACAGCCGCTCCGCCACCGCGAAGGCGCGCGGCCACAGGCGGATATCCAGCACCGGCGCGACCACGTTCTCTGCCCACAGCGCGGCTTCTCCGCCGAGCAGGTTTGCCTCGTTCGCGGTTTCCGGCACCACCGGCGGCGTGCCTTTTGGCGCCTCGTCCAGGCGCGTGCCGCTGATAGGATAGCGGGCGTTGCCCACCAGGAAATAGCCGCTCAGCCTGTCGTTATCAACGGAAACCACCGGGCGCGTTTCGCCCATCCAGGTATCTACGGTAAACGTCACCTGATTGTCATCGCGCCATTCAATATCCTGCACCGCGCGGCGGGATTTCCCGGCAAAATCAATAAACCCGCGCCAGCCTGCATCGCCTTTTACCAGCGTGAAGCTCCCCTCCACCGGCTTGCCCTTCAGGCGCGGCATGGAGAAGGCCCAGCTCTGGACGCTGTCGGTGTCTGCAATCACATCCACGCCGTTTAAGCCCTGCGGCACGATTTCATTCCGGTAGTGGTAAGCGGTAGATTGCGGCTGATCGAGATAGAAGCCGGTGGAGAGGATCCCTTTGTAGCCGTTCTGCGCCACCTGCCCCAGCGCGTCCTGTCCCTGCCAGGACTGGATCAGAATGCTTTTCGGCAGGTCGGGATGGTAAATCTCATCCCAGCCGACCATCTGTCGGTGGTGTTTTTCGAGGATCGTTTCCAGCCTGCGGTTGAAATAGGCCTGCAGCGCGTGGCTGTCCGCCAGCCTGTTATCGCGCATGAAATTCTGGATCGCGGCGTTCGCTTTCCACTGGCTGTCGTCCACCTCATCGCCGCCGATGTGCAGATACGGATCGGGGAAGATCGCTGCCAGTTCGCTGACCATCGCGTCCGCAAAGGCGTAGGTTGCGTCTTTGGTCGGGTCCAGCACCGGCTTCAGCACGCCCCAGTGGCGCTCCATTTCGTACGGCCCCGGCGCGCTCATCAGCTCCGGATAGGCCACGGCAATCGCCGAGGCGTGGCCCGGCATGTCAATCTCCGGCACCACGCGAATGCCGCGCTCGGCGGCATAATGCACCACCTCGCGCATCTGCTCCGGGGTGTAGAACAGCCCGTCGCTGGCAAGCTGGGTCAGCTTAGGGTAGCGCTTCGAGCTGAAGCGCCAGCCCTGATCGTCGGTCAAATGCCAGTGCAGAACGTTAAGCTTAGCGGCGGCCATGCCGTCGATCTGACGTTTGATATCCGGCAGCGGGATGAAGTGACGCGCCGAATCAAGCAGCAGCCCGCGCCACGGGAAGCGCGGTGAATCCTCGATGGAAACCCACGGCAGCGAGGTGTTTTCCGCGCCGTTCTGCATCAGCTGGAGCAGCGTTTCCATGGCGCGCAGCGCGCCAAAGCGGGTGTTGGCAGAGATATCGACGCCGCTGGCGTCTACCGTGAGCTTATAGCTTTCATCACTGTCCGGCAGCGGCTGCGGTTTTACCTTTTTGGCGATGGCGATGCGGATGGTCGGTTGGTCTGGTTTTTCAACCTGCGGCTGCAGCGTCCAGCCGGTTTGCAGCGCGATGCGCTGGCGCAGGCGGTTGACGGCGTCACCGAGATCGTCACCGCTGACGCTGACGGAAATTTTATTGTCGATAACCAGCGCGCCCTGCGTCGTCGGGCGCTCGACCTTCGCAGGCCAGGGCATTAAGGGGAGGTCGCCTGCCGGAGCGGCAAACGCAGAGGCGCCGAGCATCAGCCCGGCGGTTAAGAGGCTGTACCGTAACATGAATGTTCCTTATCTGACGGGCCAAAAAATGGCAAAACATTCTGTTAACATGCGCTCAATTTGTCGTCAAGCGATTGCGCCGACGGAGATCACAGGTTGTTGAATTTGGGAGGAAAGCCAGTCCCCTCACCCCGGCCCTCTCCCCAAAGGGGCGAGGGTGTAATCATCCCCTCTCCCTTCCAGGGAGAGGGTTAGGGTGAGGGTAAAAAAATTACTGCCACCCGTACCGGCGCGCATAGAACCCTTTCACCATCTGCGTCAGCACCATGTAGCCCGCGAGGATCGCCACCAGCCACGGGAAGTAGCTGAGCGGCAGCGCCTGAAGCTGCAGGTAGCCAGCCAGCGGTGAGAACGGCAGCGCGATACCCAGCGCCATCACAATGCCCGTCATGATAATCAGCGGCCACGCCGCGCGGCTCTGGATGAACGGAATGCGGCGGGTGCGGATCATGTGCACAATCAGCGTCTGCGACAGCAGCCCCACCACGAACCAGCCGGACTGGAACAGCGTCTGGTGTTCCGGCGTGTTGGCGTGGAACACAAACCACATCAGGCAGAAGGTCAGAATGTCGAAGATGGAGCTGATCGGGCCGAAGAACAGCATAAAGCGGCCGAGATCGGAGGGGTTCCAGCGCTGCGGCTTCTGGATCTGCTCGTCATCCACGTTATCAAACGGGATAGCGACCTGAGAGACATCGTACATCAGGTTCTGGATCAGCAGGTGCAGCGGCAGCATCGGCAGGAACGGCAGAAATGCGCTCGCCACCAGCACGCTGAAGACGTTACCGAAGTTGGAGCTGGCGGTCATTTTGATGTACTTGAGCATGTTGGCGAAGGTGCGGCGGCCTTCGATCACCCCCTCCTCCAGCACCATCAGGCTCTTTTCCAGCAGGATGATATCCGCCGCCTCGCGGGCAATATCCACCGCGCCGTCGACGGAGATACCAATATCTGCCGCGCGCAGCGCGGGCGCGTCGTTGATGCCGTCGCCCATAAAGCCCACCACGTGCCCTTCGCGACGCAGCAACGTGACGATGCGCTCTTTGTGCATCGGGGTCAGACGCGCAAACAGCGTGGTGTGCAGGGCGAGTTTCGCCAGCTCGTCGTCGGAGAGGTGCTCAATGTCGCTCCCCACCACCACGTTGCCCGCGTCCAGCCCCACTTCGTGGCACACTTTAGCCGCCACCAGCTCGCTGTCGCCGGTGAGGATCTTGACGGTAATACCGCTCGCCTTCAGCGCCTTCAGCGCCGGCGCGGTGGTCTCTTTCGGCGGATCGAGGAATGCGATGTAACCTTCGAGGATCAAATCGGATTCATCGATACGCTGGTAGTCCCCTTCGCGCGCGGGCAGGAACTTGCTGGCGACGGCCACCACGCGCAGCCCCTGACGGTTCAGGTTATCGGTGACGCGCTTGATGCGGCGCAGCATGGTGTCGTCCAGCGGCACAATCTCGCCGTTATGGCGCACCTGCGTGGAAACGTTCAGGATCTCCTGCAGCGCCCCTTTGCAGATCAGCTGATGAACATCTTCCTGCTCGCTCACCACCACCGACATGCGGCGACGCTCGAAGTCGAACGGGATTTCGTCCACCTTCTGCCAGCGGCCGGAGAGCGTGCGGGCAGACTCTTCATCTACCCCCTCCAGCACCGCCACGTCGAGCAGGTTTTTTAGCCCGGTCTGGTAGTGGCTGTTCAGCCACGCGGTGTGCAGCACGCGATCGCTGGGTTTACCGGCGATATCGGTGTGGTTCTCCAGCACGATTTTATCCTGCGTCAGGGTGCCGGTTTTATCGGTACAGAGGATGTCCATCGCGCCAAAGTTCTGAATGGCGTCGAGGTGCTTGACGATCACTTTCTGCTTAGAGAGCTTAACCGCCCCGCGCGCCAGCGTGGAGGTGACAATCATCGGCAGCATTTCCGGCGTTAAGCCAACGGCCACGGAGAGCGCGAACAGCGCCGCTTCCCACCAGTCGCCCTTGGTGTAGCCGTTGATCAGCAGGACAATCGGCGTCATGACCATCATAAAGCGGATCAGCAGCATGCTGACGCGGCCAATCCCTTTCTGAAACGCGTTCGGCTCGCTTTCCTGCTCCGTCACGCGCCCGGCAAGCTGTCCAAACCAGGTGTTGCCGCCCGTGGCGGTCACAATCGCCTGCGCCGTACCGCTGACCACCGTGGTGCCCATAAAGCACAGGGTGTCGCACTCGAGCGGGTTCATCTGCTGCGGGTCGCGGCTGCGCGCCACCTTTTCAACGGGCAGGGATTCCCCGGTCAGCGAGGCCTGGGCCACGAAGAGATCGCGCGCCTGGACGATGCGTAAATCCGCCGGGATCATGTCCCCCGCCGCCAGCTTCACCAGATCGCCCGGCACCAGTTGGTCGATAGGCAGCTCAACCCAGGCGTTTTCGCCGAGGTCGTTGATCACGCGGGACACGGTGGCCGTGTTGCTGACCATCGCCTTCAGGGCATCCGCCGCCCTGGTGGAGCGCGCTTCCTGAATGAAGTTCAACAGCGTGGAGATACCGACCATCAGGGCAATGACGCCCGCGGCAAACAGATCTTCTGTGGCGTAGGAAATAATGCCCAGCACCGTCAGCAGCAGGTTGAACGGGTTGCGGTAGCAAAGCCACAGGTGTACCCACCATGGGGAGGGCTTCTGCGCGGGGATCTGGTTATCGCCGTGCACGGCGCGGATTTTTTCTACTTCGGATGCGTTTAGCCCTTCCGGGTGTCCGCCAAACGCGCGCCAGACCTCGTTTTCATCCATCGCCGCCGCGTTCAGGCAGCGTTCGGTCAGGGAGGCGGGGATGGCCGCCCCCGCGATGTTTTTAGCGTTTGGCAGCGGGTCGCGCTGAATAAGACGGTGTGGCAGGTGGCGGCTCAGCATGGCCTGCAGCTGCCGGGTGATATTTTTAAACATAGGCATTCCTCCGCATCCGCAGGGGCGGACGCAGCATTTCCTTCAGGCGTGGCATGGCCGTACCTGAAAGGCACTGAATTTTTCAAGCAGGAACGTTTAGAACTTAAGACGCTACTGCCTCACGCCGGTGAGACAGCAACAGGGCTGGCTTACCGGAAAGAACGTTTTCTCCCGTTCAGGAGAGGTGTGGGATCGGGATCCATGTGGCCTCCGGCAGGTAAAAAGTAGGGTGTCGCCGCGCAGTATAAGGATTTAACCATACCGTTTGTGGCTAATCGGGCGGTATTATAACTCCACGCAAATAAACCGAACGTAAACCAGACTTTGCCCATAGCGAAATCGCGCTATAGCATTAGGCTCATTTCACTACATTGTCGTTGTTACAGGGAATACAGCATGCAGAACCGCCTTACGATTAAAGACATCGCGCGTTTAAGCGGCGTGGGGAAATCAACCGTCTCGCGCGTGCTGAACAACGAAAGCGGCGTCAGCGAACGCACGCGCGAGCGCGTCGAGGCGGTGATGAATCAGCACGGTTTTTCCCCTTCCCGCTCCGCGCGCGCCATGCGCGGACAGAGTGACAAGGTGGTGGCCATTATCGTCTCGCGTCTGGATTCCCTCTCGGAAAATCTTGCCGTGCAGACCATGCTGCCTGCGTTTTACGAGCAGGGCTACGATCCGATCATGATGGAGAGCCAGTTCTCGACGCAGATGGTGGAAGAGCATCTGGGCATGCTGCAGCGCCGCAACATCGACGGCGTGGTACTGTTTGGTTTTACCGGCATTAAAGACGAGATGCTCAAACCCTGGCAGCCGTCGCTGGTGCTGCTGGCGCGCGATGCGCCGGGGTTTGCCTCCGTCTGCTATGACGACGAAGGGGCGATTATTACCCTGATGCAGCGTCTGTACGATAAGGGCCACCGCCACATCAGCTATCTGGGCGTGCCGCACGCGGACGTCACCACCGGCAAGCGGCGCCATGAAGCCTATCTGGCCTTTTGCAAAAAGCACAATCTCTCCGCCGTGGCCTCCCTGCCGGGGCTGGGCATGAAGCAGGGCTACGAGCAGGTCGCCAGCGTCCTGACCCCGCAAACCACCGCGCTGGTCTGCGCCACGGATACTCTTGCCCTTGGCGCCAGCAAATATCTGCAGGAGCAGCGTATCGATAACCTGCAGGTGGCGAGCGTCGGCAGCACGCCGCTCATGAAGTTCCTGCACCCGGAAATTATTACCGTTGACCCAGGCTACGCCGAGTCCGGAAGACAGGCCGCCGCGCAGCTGATCGAGCAGATCAACGGACGCGCTGAGCCGCGTCAGATCGTCATCCCAGCCCACCTTTCTTAACCCCCGCTAAGCGGTTTATTGTGATCTTCGCCCGATTTCGGGAACGTTCCCATTTTCGCCGTCACGCTGAAGGAGTAGGCTTGCGCTCAGGTCATTACCCCCTCAACATCAGTCATGAGGTTTCATGATGAGTAAAGTTAAACAAGCCGATATCGATCGGTTGATCGTCCTGGTGGGCGGGCGCGAAAACATCGCCACCGTCAGCCACTGCATTACCCGCCTGCGCTTCGTGCTGAACGATCCGTCAAAAGCGGACCCGAAAGCCATTGAAGAGCTGAAGATGGTCAAAGGCTGCTTCACCAACGCCGGACAGTTCCAGGTGGTGATTGGTACCGAAGTGGGCGATTACTATCAGGCTCTGCTGGCGACAACCGGGCACTCTTCTGCCGATAAAGAGCAGGCGAAGAAGGCCGCGCGCCAGAATATGAAGTGGCACGAGCAGCTGATTTCCCACTTCGCGGAGATCTTCTTCCCGCTGCTGCCGGCGCTGATCAGCGGGGGCTTAATCCTGGGCTTCCGTAACGTCATCGGCGATGTGCCGATGAGCGACGGCAAAACGCTGGCGCAGATGTACCCGGCGCTGCAAAGCATCTACGACTTCCTGTGGCTGATTGGCGAAGCCATCTTCTTCTATCTGCCGGTCGGGATCTGCTGGTCCGCGGTGCGCAAAATGGGCGGCACGCCGATTCTCGGTATCGTGCTGGGCGTCACGCTGGTCTCTCCGCAGTTAATGAACGCTTACTTACTTGGTCAGCAGGTGCCTGAGGTGTGGAACTTCGGCCTGTTTACCATCGCCAAAGTGGGCTATCAGGCGCAGGTGATTCCGGCCCTGCTGGCCGGCCTGGCGCTGGGCTTTATTGAAACCCGCCTGAAGCGCATCGTGCCGGATTATCTCTATCTGGTGGTGGTGCCGGTCTGCTCGCTGATTCTGGCGGTGTTCCTGGCGCACGCCTTTATCGGTCCGTTTGGCCGCATGATTGGCGACGGCGTGGCCTTCGCGGTGCGTCACCTGATGACCGGCAGCTTCGCGCCAGTCGGTGCCGCGCTGTTTGGCTTCCTGTACGCCCCGCTGGTGATCACCGGCGTGCACCAGACCACGCTGGCTATCGACATGCAGATGATCCAGAGCCTCGGCGGGACCCCTGTCTGGCCTATCATCGCGCTGTCTAACATTGCCCAGGCGTCTGCGGTCACCGGCATCATCATCATGAGCCGTAAGCACAACGAGCGTGAGATCTCCGTTCCGGCAGCCATCTCCGCCTACCTCGGCGTGACCGAACCGGCGATGTACGGTATCAACCTGAAGTACCGCTTCCCGATGCTCTGCGCGATGATCGGCTCCGGTCTGGCGGGCTTGCTGTGCGGCCTCTACGGCGTGATGGCGAACGGGATTGGCGTCGGCGGCCTGCCGGGCATCCTCTCCATCCAGCCCGCCTTCTGGCAGGTGTTTGCCCTGGCGATGGCCATCGCGATTATCGTCCCAATGGCGCTCACCACCGTGGTTTACCAGCGCAAGTTCCGTCAGGGCACGCTGCAGATTGTTTAAATCCTTCTTTCGGGGCGCAGTTGCGCCCCTTCGCATTTGCAGGAACACACTATGAATAATCTTCCTCACTGGTGGCAGAACGGCGTCATCTATCAGATCTACCCAAAGAGTTTCCAGGACACCACCGGGCGCGGCACCGGCGACCTGCGCGGCGTAACGCGGCGCCTGGACTACCTGAAAACCCTCGGCATCGACGCCGTCTGGCTGACGCCGTTTTACATCTCCCCGCAGGTGGATAACGGTTACGACGTCGCAAACTACACCGCCATCGACCCGGCCTACGGCACGCTGGACGACTTCGACGAGCTGGTTGCCGAGGCGCACGCGCGCGGCATCCGCATCGTGCTGGATATGGTGTTCAACCACACCTCGACGCAGCACGCCTGGTTCCGCGAGTCGCTGAACAAAGAGAGCCCGTACCGCCAGTTCTATATCTGGCGCGACGGCACGCCGGAGCAGCTTCCGAACAACTGGCGCTCCAAATTCGGCGGCAACGCCTGGCGCTGGCACGCCGAGAGCGAGCAGTACTATCTGCACCTGTTTGCGCCAGAGCAGGCGGATCTCAACTGGGAAAACCCGGACGTGCGCGCCGAGCTGAAAAAGGTGTGCGAGTTCTGGGCCGATCGCGGCGTGGACGGCTTGCGTCTCGATGTGATTAACCTCATCTCTAAAGAGCAGGATTTCCAGGACGACAACATCGGCGACGGCCGCCGTTTTTACACCGACGGGCCGCGGGTGCATGAATACCTGCAGGAGATGAGCCGCGACGTCTTCACGCCGCGCGGCCTGATGACGGTGGGCGAAATGTCGTCGACCTCGCTGGCCAATTGTCAGCAGTATGCGGCTCTCGACGGCAGCGAGCTGTCGATGACCTTTAACTTCCACCACCTGAAGGTAGATTACCCGGGCGGCGAAAAGTGGACGAAGGCGAAGCCGGACTTCGTGGCGCTGAAAACCCTCTTCAGCCACTGGCAGCAGGGCATGCATAACAGCGCGTGGAATGCGCTGTTCTGGTGTAACCACGATCAGCCGCGCATTGTGTCGCGCTTTGGTGATGAAGGCGAATACCGCGTTCAAGCCGCGAAGATGCTCGGCATGGTGCTGCACGGCATGCAGGGCACGCCGTATATCTATCAGGGTGAAGAGCTGGGGATGACCAACCCGCACTTCAGCCGCATCACCGACTATCGCGACGTGGAAAGCCTGAACATGTTCGCGGAACTGCGGGCGAACGGTCGCGACCCGGACGAACTACTGGCGATCCTGGCAAGTAAGTCCCGCGATAACGGCCGCACGCCAATGCAGTGGGACGCGTCGCACAGCGCGGGCTTTACCGAGGGCGAGCCGTGGATTGGCGTCTGCGATAATTACGAAACCGTGAACGCCCGCGCGGCGCTCGACGACCCGGATTCAGTGTTTTACACCTATCAGTCGCTGATTAGCCTGCGCAAAACGCTGCCGGTGCTGACGTGGGGGGATTATCAGGATCTGCTTCCTGAGCACGCTTCCCTGTGGTGCTACCGCCGCCAGTGGCAGGGGCAAACCCTGATTGTGGTGGCGAACCTGAGCAGCGAGCAACAGCAGTGGCAGCCGGCCCCTATACAGGGTGCATGGCAGGCGGCACTCAGTAACTATGAAGACGTTTCCTCCCGCCCCGATACGCTGGTATTGCGCCCGTTTGAAGCCATCTGGTGGGTGCAGGAATAACTCTCAGGAGATACAGCATGCTGTATCTCCTTTTTTATGTTTAGCGATACGCTAAATGTACGACGATAACTTTTACATCGCGATGTAACAAAAATAAAAATAGCCCTGCCAATTAAATAACCTCGGCAGGACATTATGAAAAAGACTATTATTAAAGCAATGTGTATTAGCGCATTATTATTAAGCACGCAGGGATGGTGCGGAAATACATCCGTCGACCTTCGGTTTGGACATAATACGCGCTCAGACGTAAATGATTCACGTATTAAGGTCATGCATCAGGCGAATAACGGTTTTTACTTCTCCGTTGAAGCCGCACAAAACCACAACGATACCTTTTTTGGTGATACCGATCGCTATAATCCCGACGACAAAGGGTTAACGGAAGCGGCGCAGGAAATCGAAACGCGCTGGCGCGTCGATCTGGGAAATGGCTTTGCCGTTGCGCCCGGCATGGTAACGGTTTTCACCGCCAGCAATACCCATTACCGCCCCTTCATTCAGGGCTGGAAAGCATTTGATAACGGTCTGAATCTTTCCGCACGTTACCGCTATAACACAGTCAATGACGCGCACAGCGACAAAGCGTTAGACGGCAGTGGCTACACCCGCCGCCAGTCGCACCAGTTCGACATTTGGTTCGCGTATAACATTGGCAAATTCGGTATGTCCTACAATCCACGCTTCCGCTGGCAGGATAACGTCGATCAGGGAACCGGGGATGATACCTACTGGGAACATACCGTCGCGTTCAACTACAAGCTAGACGATGGCTGGACGCCTTACGTCGAATTGGTTTCGCTGGATAAAACGTACATCACTGCTGATGGCAATCATGAAAATGATTATGCCGTACGTCTCGGAATAGTGAAGCAGCTCTGACGGCCTGACTACACCGTATCGTGCTGCAGTAGCCTGCAGCCGATACGGTCCACGGCGATTAACAGTTCAAGCTGCCCTTCCCGCTGATACAGCGATACCGCGTTAATGTCGATCGATAACGGCCAGCATAGCGTTGAGATCGCCGCCAGTGTCGACCCCTCGCGGGTAATGGCAATAATCTTTAACCCTTTGCGCAGCGCGTTACGCGCCATCTCAATCAGCGACTGCGTCTCCCCGGATTTACTGATCAACACCAGCGTCCCCTTCGATACCCGTGTCAGCTGGTGCATGTCATTTAAAATAAGGTGCGGCAGGCTCGCCAGCGATAAAAAGCGCGACAGGTAGTTGAGGCTGGTGAGCGAGGCACCGCGTGCGTACAGGTAAATGTGGCTGGACTGCGTAAGCAACCTGGACACCTCTGCCACAATATCATCCGCCTGCGGCCCCACGTCAGGCTCTACGGGGGCAGGTGTAAAATGATCGCGCAAAAAACGATACCGAAGCTCGGTATAGCTTTTATAGCCCATTTTTTTACACACCCGATTAACGGATGTTGTCGTGGTAAAGGTGTCACGGGCAATCTCTTTTGCCGATATATTAGAAATATTACATGCATGATACTGAATGTATTCAAATATCAAACGTTCACTTCCCTGGAATGAATTCATCTATTACACCCTGTTTAATCCCGGCATGATATTAACACAGCGGAAAAATAGTCTCTGGAAGGCGCTTCACACATTGCCTTTACGCGTATCACGATACGTAATTAGTATTAGCAAACATTAAAAACTGTTTTAGGTTCTCTTTATACTTTCCCTGTTTTCACATCCAGGGAATTATGACAATGACAAAACAAAAAGTTGTCGCGGTAACGGCCTGCCCGACAGGCATAGCACACACCTTTATGGCGGCGAATAAAATTATTGCATGGGCTAAAGAGCACAATATCGAAGTAAAGGTCGAAACGCAGGGCAGCGACGGTGTTAAAAACCGCTTAACAAAACAGGATATCGCCTCCGCCACGGCCATTATTCTGGCCACCGACGTTCCCATTCAGGATGCCGAGCGTTTTGAAAACATTGCCCACCTTCAAACCCGCACGCAAGAGCTTATCAAGCATACCGATCGCTATTTGCGTCAGGCGCTGGCAAAGGGAAAAAACGTCACCTCCGACTGCGTAGCAGACGAAGACGATTTCCAGCGTTCGGCTTATCAGGTCTTTATCGGCCATATCATGGCGGCCATCAGCTATATGCTGCCGGTGGTGGTCATGGGCGGGCTGATGATGGCAACGGCCAAAATTACCGGGCAGTTTATTAACATTGAACATTCGCCATTCAGCGTGCTGGATAAAGTGGGCTTTATGACCATCAAGTTCATGTACCCGGTTTTCGCCATGTATCTGGCGTTTTCCATTGCCGGTAAACCGGCGCTGATCCCCGGGCTTATTGGCGGCATCATGTCAGACGAAGTCTACAAGCGCTTCTTTGACATCGAAGGCTTTATGCCGTCCGGCTTTTTCGGCGCCATTGGTATTGGCTTTTTTGTGGGATATCTGGTGCGCTGGCTCAATGATTCGATTCGCGTCCGTCAGCAGCTCACCACCCTTAAAACTATGCTGGCCGTCCCGCTGATCGCCGGCATTACGCTGGTGATGGTCATGGAATACCTGATTAACCCCATTTTTGGCTCGCTTAACCAGCTGATGGTGGTCTTTTTTACCTCGGCAGGCGACACCGGACGCGGGTTCTATTCCGCGATGATCGCCGCGGGCACCGCGTTCGACCTGGGTGGTCCGGTCAACAAGGCCGCGGGCTCGGTCGCACTTGGTCTGAACGGCATGAGCGAGACGTTTGATTTAACCGCCCGTGAACTCTCCATCGTGATCCCCTCCATTGGCGTCGGCTTTGCCGCATTCCTCAACGGCCGATTTGGGCTACCGGATGTCTTCAGCCGGGAAGAGAAAACCGTTGGCAGCACCTCGTTATTGCTGGGCGTTATCGGGATCTCGGAGGGTGCCATCCCGTTCATTCTGAAAAACCCACGCCTGATCCCGGTATTCATGACCGGTGCCGTCGCCGGCGCGCTGGTCGCGATTGCCCTGGGCGTAAAGCAGACGCTGCCTCTGCCGGCCATCTGGGGCTGGCCGCTGGCAACCAATGTGGCGGGCTACCTGGTGAGCGTCTTTCTTGGCGCGCTGATTTGCGCCCTGGGCGTGCTCTATGTCAGCCCAAAGAACGCCAGGTAAGGGGAACGTCATGAATCAGATCCACGTCATTGCCCATACGCACTGGGACCAGGAGTGGTATTTCACCCGTCAGGACAGCATGGTGCTGGCGTCGTATAACTTTGCGGACGTTATCGACACGCTGGAGCAGGACCCGGCCTATCATTGCTATCACCTTGACGGGCAGATGGCGGTGGTGGATGACTTTCTCGCCATCAATACCGATTATCGCGCCAGGCTGGAAACGCTGGTCAGAGAAAAAAGAGTATTTGTGGGGCCGTGGTATACCCAGACGGACAGCTACAACGTGCATGGTGAATCGATTATCCGCAACCTCAAATACGGCATCTTCGCTGCCCGTAGGCTGGGGCATGCTATGCAGGTCGGGTATCTTCCGGATACCTTCGGCCACAATGCGCAGATGCCCATGATTTTGCAGGGCTGCAATATCGACAATATCGTCTTCTGGCGCGGTATCGATCACGACAGGCACGCGAAAACCAGCCAGTTCCTCTGGCGCGCGCCGTCAGGTGCGACCGTCATCGCCTGTGCGATGGCGCTCGGTTATGGCGCGGCTAAAAACATGCGTTCGGAAGCCCTCCATCTGGAGGGTAAAATCTACCCGATGGTTAATCATCTGCGCTCACGGGCCGGTATAAACGACCTGCTCCTGCCCTGCGGCGGCGATCAGGTCAGCATAGACCCGGCGCTGCCGAAAATCCTGCAGGTCGCCAGCGCACAGTCCCCGGATCGGGATCGTTACCTCATCAGTTCGCTGGAGCACTACGTCAGCATTCTGCGCGCGCAGCGTGAACAGTTTGAACTCTGGGAAGGGGAACTGAAATCACCGCGCTACACCCGTATTCATAAAACGATCGGCTCCGTGCGCTACGACATCAAAAAGAAAAATGATGAGGTTGAGCAGTTCATCCTGCGACAGCTGGAGCCAACCATTGCAATGGCGCGTCATCAGGGGATCCCGGTCAACCTCTCAGTCGTCGATACGCTCTGGAAGAAGCTATTGCGAAGCCACGCCCATGACTCCATCGGCGGCTGTAATAGCGATGCCACCAACCGCGACATACTGCATCGGCTGGAGCAAACCGAACAGCTGTGCCACAGCCTGTGGAATCTGGTGGTGAAAACCCTGGCCGCCGCCTGCGTTCAGGAAGGCGGCCTGCTGATTTTTAATCCGCTAGCCACCCCAACGCAGCGCGTGGTGAAAACCACGCTCTATAGCCGCGCTGAAAATATCGCGCTGATGCACCAGGGGCGCCCAATCCCCTTCGACGTCCTGAAAAGAGACGCGTTGCCCGGCGGAACGGCGATCTCTCTCACCGCCGAAGGTGAATGTGAAACGCCCCTTCCCCCTTATTTCCGCTGGCAGGTTGCTTTGCAAACTCCGGTTCTGCCTCCGGTCGGCTATCTCACCGTCAGGGTTGAAGATAACCCTGCGCCGTTCCGCCAGCCTGAACAGACTAAGGGGTGTGAGATAGAGAATACGCGCTATCAACTGGCGCTGGATGCCGGAACGCTCACCCTGCAGGACAAACGCAGCGGCAGACGCATCCCCTCTTTCTTTACCCTGGAAGACTGTGCGGACGCGGGCGACAGCTACGATTTCTCACCGCTTGCGGGCGACGCGCCGACGCGCTGTTCGCAGTTCACGCTCATTGACTGCCTGAAAACGCCGCTTGTCGAAACGCTGGTCGTCGAAGCCAGAATGCTTCTTCCGCCGGGTCTCGCAGGACGTCAGGATTCTGGCCGAATGCCGCTATCTATTCATCTGGTATGCGAATTACGCCACGACGATCCGACCCTGTATGTCGAGGCTTCGCTGGAAAACAGCCACTGCGATCACCGGCTACGTTTACTGATCGGCAGCGATATTCACACCCGTCACGCTATCGCCTCACAGCCCTTCGCAATAATCCAGCGCGAAACGGGGTGTGCCGCTGAAAACTGGCAGGAGCGCTATCGCGAGATGCCCGTGGATATCGAAACCAGCGAGGGAATTATTGCTGTCGCGGAAGCGGGCAAAGCGCTGGTGGTAAATAGCCGCGGGATGAAGGAATTTCAGATCGTTGGCAGCGAGCCGGCGGCGATTGCCCTGACGTTGTTTAAAGCGACGGGCGTGCTCGGGCGCAACGATCTCGACTGGCGACCGGGCCGGGCCTCCGGCATTAATAATACGGTGGTCGAGACTCCTGATGCTCAGCTGCTGAAGCCATTGCACTTCTCATTCAGCGTCGCGCTGGCCGACAACGCCGACCATCTCACGCTTCGCCAGCTGGAAAATCAGGCGGCCGGGCAGCCCTTCACCTATCAACGTCAGATGCTGCACACGCTCGATCACCGTCTTGAGCGCTTTACGTTGCGTCTGCCCGACCGCAGGCTTCCAGCACAATTCTCGCTATTGACCCTGCCGGAGCCGCTCATCCTTTCCGCTCTGCCCCATGCGCAGCAGCTGTCAGGCACCGTCGTGCGCCTGTTTAACGCCGGCACGCAGCCGGCTCCCATCCCGGAATGTCTGGCTGGGCTCCGTCAGATCAACTATCTGGAAGAGCCGGTGCAGCCGGTAACGGCAATCCCCCCTTTCGCGACCTGCGATTTTTTGATGGAGGCTTAATATGAATTTGCTTACCCTGACGCACCCCGATCTGGTTTTTATCAACCCGCCGCAACGTACGCCTGAATCGCTGATACGCTGGCTCGCCGAACCGCTCGCCAGGCGAGAAATCATCAGCGATGAAGAAACGTTTATCCAGAGCGTGTTACAGCGCGAAAGTGAAGGCCCTACCGCGCTGGGTGAGGCGCTCGCCGTCCCGCACGGTAAAACCGGGACGGTGCTTCAGGCGGCGTTTTGTCTGGCGCTCTTTGACGACCCGATAAGCTGGCCGGGGCTGGACGGTGATGAAGAGGTCAGAATGGTTTTCTTACTCGCCATTCCGCCAGCGGAAGCAGGCAGTACGCATATGCAGCTGCTGACGACGCTGACCAGCAGACTGACTGACGATCGGGTGCGCGAGCAGCTCCTGGCGGCACACACCCGGGAAGAGGCGATGTCCGCCCTGAGTGATGAAGAACCTCAAAAACAGGACGATGCCCCTGAACGCTCCCTTCTCATCCCGGTGGTGCTGGGCAGTATCGTTACCGCAGCCTTTTTGCAGGCGGGATTGAGCTGGGTCTGCGGAGTAAGTTAAACGAACAGCGCTCAGGACGGGCCGTGCTGAGCGCTTGTTTTTGTTGAATAATTAATCAGATTTTTCTCTCACGCATTTACAAATGCTGTAACGCCCGCCGTTTGTACTCTCGCCTTTTTACTTTGTTCTGCATCAATAAAATCGCAAACATGTTTGATGCAAATCACTATATGTAGCACTTAAAATGCATCCCGACCCAACATGTTGTATTTATCGTCTACTATTCCAACAACAAGACGGCGACTCAGCTCTCCGGAATTGTGGATAACACGCGTTGGGAACGAGGGAAGTCTCTGGCCTGGCTGATAATAGCCCCGGTGAATACTTCTCCGCCTCTGTGGATAACCTGTTTTTAAAATGGAGTGATCATGACACCGCATGTGATGAAACGTGATGGCTGTAAAGTGCCGTTTAAATCAGAGCGCATCAAAGAAGCCATTCTGCGTGCAGCTAAAGCAGCGGGAGTCGATGACGCAGATTACTGCGCCACCGTCGCAGAAATCGTTAGCAGCCAGATGAATGAACGCAGCCAGGTGGATATCAACGATATCCAGACCGCGGTTGAGAACCAGCTGATGTCTGGCCCGTACAAGCAGCTGGCGCGGGCCTATATTGAGTACCGTCACGATCGTGACGTCCAGCGTGAAAAGCGCGGCCGCCTGAACCAGGAAATTCGCGGTTTGGTTGAACAGACTAACTCGTCGCTGCTCAATGAAAACGCCAACAAAGACAGTAAGGTGATCCCGACCCAGCGCGACCTGCTGGCCGGTATCGTGGCCAAGCACTATGCCCGTCAGCACCTGCTGCCGCGCGACGTGGTATCCGCGCACGAACGCGGTGAAATCCACTATCACGATCTCGACTACTCCCCGTTCTTCCCGATGTTCAACTGCATGCTCATAGACCTGAAGGGCATGCTGACCCACGGCTTTAAAATGGGTAACGCCGAGATTGAACCGCCAAAATCAATTTCCACCGCCACCGCCGTCACCGCGCAGATTATCGCCCAGGTCGCGAGCCACATTTACGGCGGCACCACCATCAACCGCATTGATGAAGTGCTGGCACCGTTCGTGACCGAAAGCTTTAACAAGCACCGCAAAACGGCGGAAGAGTGGCAAATCCCTGACGCCGACGGCTACGCGCACTCCCGTACCGAGAAAGAGTGTTACGACGCCTTCCAGTCGCTGGAATACGAAGTAAACACGCTGCATACCGCTAACGGCCAGACGCCGTTTGTGACCTTCGGGTTTGGCCTCGGCACCAGCTGGGAATCCCGCCTGATTCAGCAGTCCATCCTGCGTAACCGTATTTCCGGCCTCGGCAAAAACCGCAAAACCGCGGTCTTCCCGAAGCTGGTATTCGCTATTCGCGACGGCCTGAACCACAAGTTTGGCGATCCGAACTACGACATCAAACAGCTGGCGCTGGAGTGCGCGAGCAAGCGCATGTATCCGGACATCCTGAACTACGATCAGGTCGTCAAAGTCACAGGTTCCTTTAAAACGCCAATGGGCTGCCGCAGCTTCCTCGGCGTATACGAAGATGAAAACGGCGAGCAGATCCACGACGGACGCAACAACCTGGGCGTGATCAGCCTGAACCTGCCGCGCATCGCGCTGGAAGCCAAAGGCAATGAACAGGCCTTCTGGACGCTGCTGGACGAACGCCTGCAGCTGGCGCGCAAAGCGCTGATGACCCGCATTGCCCGTCTGGAAGGGGTGAAAGCCCGCGTCGCGCCCATCCTCTATATGGAAGGCGCCTGCGGCGTGCGTCTGAAGGCGGACGATGACGTGTCCGAGATCTTCAAAAACGGTCGCGCGTCGATTTCGCTGGGCTATATCGGCATTCACGAAACCATCAACGCGCTGTTTGGCGACAAGCACGTGTACGACAGCGAGGCCCTGCGTGAGAAAGGCGTGGCGATTGTTCAGCGCCTGCGCGACGCGGTCGACCAGTGGAAAGACGAAACCGGCTACGGGTTCAGCCTCTACAGCACGCCGAGCGAAAACCTGTGCGACCGCTTCTGCCGCCTTGACGCCGCCGAGTTCGGCATCGTGGAAGGCGTGACCGACAAAGGTTACTACACCAACAGCTTCCACCTCGACGTTGAGAAGAAGGTGAACCCGTACGACAAGATCGACTTCGAAGCGGCCTATCCGCCGATCGCCAGCGGCGGGTTCATCTGCTACGGCGAGTACCCGAACATCCAGCACAACCTGAAGGCGCTGGAGGACGTGTGGGATTATAGCTACCAGCACGTGCCGTATTACGGGACCAACACGCCAATCGACGAGTGCTACGAGTGCGGCTTTACCGGTGAGTTTGAGTGTACGAGCAAAGGCTTCACCTGCCCGAAATGCGGCAACCACGACGCGGCCCGCGTCTCCGTGACCCGCCGCGTGTGCGGCTATCTCGGCAGCCCTGATGCCCGTCCGTTTAACGCCGGGAAGCAGGAAGAGGTGAAGCGCCGCGTGAAGCATCTGGGGAATGGGCAGATCGGGTAAGTTCTGCGCGGGGTTTTCCCCCTCACCCTACCCCTCTCCCTCAAGGGAGAGGGAACTTTCCCCCCTCTCCCTGTGGGAGAGGGCCGGGGTGAGGGCATCAGCGCGCACAAACTCTCTGGGAATTTTCTATGCGATACCATCAATACTACCCCGTCGACATCGTCAACGGTCCCGGCACCCGCTGCACCCTGTTTGTTTCAGGCTGCGTCCACGAATGCCCCGGCTGCTACAACAAAAGCACCTGGCGTCTGAACTGCGGCATGCCGTTTACCGCTGAGATGGAAGACAAGATCGTCAACGACCTGAACGACACGCGCATTCACCGTCAGGGGATTTCCCTCTCCGGCGGCGACCCCCTGCACCCGCAAAACGTGCCGGATATCCTGAAGCTGGTGAAGCGCATTCGGGCAGAGTGTACGGGAAAAGATATCTGGGTCTGGACAGGCTACAGGCTGGAAGAGCTGAACGCGCAGCAAATGGAAGTGGTGGATCTGATTAACGTCCTGGTCGACGGCAAGTTCGTGCAGGATTTAAAAGACCCGGCGCTGATTTGGCGCGGCAGCAGCAACCAGGTTGTGCATCATCTGCGGTGAGCAAAGGCGGATGTTATCCGTCCGCCCTTACCTCAAAACCGACTCACACTCTCCATTGCCACCGCCTTAAACTCGGCAAAATCTCCGCAGCCACACAGCCGCGACATCGCCCGTTCACGCAGGAAGGTGACGAAAATATCGTAGATCGCCATCGCCTCTTCGTACTCGCTTTTGCTGATGGCAAGCAGGAAGATGACGTGCGCGGTTTCATCGCCCCACTGAATGCCCTGCGGCGCCAGCACCGTATAGACCACCGTTTTCTGCGCTAAAAGGCCGAGTGAGTGCGGCAGCGCAATACCGTCGCCGAGCATGGTGCTGACGATGGCTTCACGCTCGATAACCGAATCCAGAAACTCCACGCCAACGAAACCTTCGCCTTCGAGCTGCTCGCACAGCTCGCGGAACAGCGTTTGCTGGTCAACGGGCGTGTCGATAATACGGAAATGGGCCGCGTCGAAGTATTTATCCAGCATCCACGGGCGGGTGCGATCCACCAGCACCAGCTTGCCGATCTGCTCTAACTGATAGTCTGTCGGGAACGGGGCGATCGTCACCACCGGCTTAGACTTTTCGCTCACGCGGGCGGTGGCGATCACGAAGTCTTCGCCGATGGATTCGGCCAATTCGTACTCGCGCAGGGTGAGCGTGCGCGTGACCTCAATTTGCGGATATTTGCGCTGCAGCACCGCTTCAATCATGCGGACCATGGCATTACCGGCGTCGCACACCAGCAGCACGCGGGGCTGGCGCTGGTAGCCAATGTTGTAGTGGCGCTCCAGCCCGACGCCGATATGCAGCACCAGGAAGCCAATCTCGTTTTCGCTGATCACATACGGCGTGTATTTGCCCCAGCTCGACACCGCCGCCAGGGTCATATCCCAGGCCATCGGGTAGTGCTGCTTGATGTTATCCAGCAGCGGGTTGGGGATCATAATTTGATACCGCACGCGGGTGATCATGGTTTTGATGTGCGTGAGCAGGTCCGCGTGCAGCTGCTCGTCGCTGAGCAGGTTGTAGTTATAGTGGGTGTTGATGTAGCGCAGGATGTAGTTGACCAGCGCCTCGTCGTCGTCGGCGTTAATGGCGCTCGGGGCAATCTCCTGAATCTGCCGCGCCGCAATGTGCACGCAGAGCCAGCTCTCTTCGGACGGCGACAGCGCTTTGCCCGCCAGCTGCTGAATAGTGACGGCGATATCCTTCGCCGCCTCGCGGACGTTCTCCTCCACGTCTTCGGCGTGGAATTCCGGCAGCGGATAGCCCTCGCTGATGCGCCGCACCGACACCGCGCAGTAAAGACGCAGGAACAGCTCGCCTTCGTCGGTCAGGCGGATGTGATGGCGCGTCAGCGCATCGTGCAGCACGGGCACCATCTGTTCCGCGACGCCTGCATTCAGCGCAACGTCAGTCACCAGCGGGTTCAGGCTGTCCTGCTGCGCCAGCTCCCAGAGGAGGTCGGTGAGGCAGGCGCGGGTCGCCATCTCGCTGCCAAACAGCTTCATGCCGTGGCGCGGACGGGTTTCCAGCGTCAGGTGATAGCGATGGAACCACTCGCGCACTTCCACCATGTCGCTTTGCAGCGTGGCGCGGCTGACGAACCACTCGTCCGCCAGATCTTCCAGCTTGAGGGAAAATGCCGAAGTGAGAAAACGCACCACCAGATAGTGCACGCGCTCGGGACCGGTCCGGGGAATGCGCAGCGCGCGCGGGTGGGATGCCTGCAATTGCTGATAACGTTCAGCGTCGTCAATTTTGAGCTGATAGCCGTTGCCGCGGCTGAGAATAAACTGCGCGCCGTGGCTTGCCAGCAGCGCGTTCAGGGCGGTGATATCAGCACGGACGGTTCGCGTGGAGACCGACAGCCGCTGCGCCAGCTCGTCCTGCGGCAGCGTCTCGTTTTGCAACAGGTCGAAAAGTTGCGCTAAACGTTGGTTCGGGAATCGCACGTCGTTGTCCTCTTACTGCTTAGGGTGAAATGACCATCTGGGATGGACTGCCGACCGGGGTATAGTCTGGCTCAAAGCTTAGCTTGCCGTCCTGACCCACGCGGAAACGGGTAATGTTGTCGCTGCGCTGGTTCATGACGTACAGCCAGCGCCCCTGTTTATCGAGCGTCAGGGTGCGCGGGTAATCACCCCGCGTCCACACGTCGTCCTGATGCGTCAGCGTGCCATCCGCTGTTACGGTAAAGTGCCCGATGCTGTTATGCAAACGGTTAGCCACATACAGCTGTTTACCGTCGGCGCTTAATGCCAGCCCGGCGGCAAAGCTGGTGCCTTTGTAACCTTCCGGCAGGGCCGAGAGCGTTTTGCCCTCTTTCAGCGTGCCGTTTGCCGTCACGGCATAATGGGTCAGCGTAGATGCCTCTTCGTTAATCAGCCACAGGCCATCCCCTTTTGGCGTGAAGACGAAGTGACGCGGCCCGGCCCCTTTTGAGGAGGCGCTGATAAACGGCGGATCATTCGGGGTCAGCTTCCCTGTTCGATCGTCAAAACGGTACTGGTAGATACGATCCAGCCCCAGATCGGTGGAAAACACGAACTTCCCGCTCGGATCGGCGGCGATCATGTGCGCATGCGGGCCGTTGTGATCGCTGATGGCGAAACTCCCCGCGGCCGCGGCTTCCGGTTTTGCCGCACCCGGCTCGCCCCGATCCTGATGTTTATCCGTGGCGTCACCCAGGCTGCCGTCTGCGTTGACGGGCAGAACGGCAATCGATCCGCTGACGTAGTTCGCCACCAGCAGGTGCTGGCCGTTCGGCGTCAGGGAAAGGTACACCGGCCCCGCACCGCCGGATGCCGCCTGATTCAGCTCGCTTAGCTCGCCGTTTTCGCCCACGCGCAATGCCTGCACCACGCCCTGCTCCACTTCGCTTGCCAGATAGAGCGTTTTGCCGTCGCGTGAAACGGCCAGCTGCGCGGCGTTCGGCAGCGTGCTCACCAGCGTTCTATTCGCCAGCGCGCCGCTTTGCGGGTCAACGGTAAAGCGGTACAGCCCTTCACCGTTGGGGTTGTAGGTGCCCACCCAGGCGTATTGCGTCTGGGCGACTGCGGCGGTAGCAAGTAAAGAGAGTGAAGCGACGAGCAGGTTACGGGTGTGCATGGTGGCTCCTTCGGGTGTGTGCGGTTTGTTTCCCCTCACCCCAGCCCTCTCCCAAAGGGAGAGGGGGTAAAGGTTCCCTCTCCCTGTGGGAGAGGGTTAGGGTGAGGGGCAGGTTCTA
>DWGY01000013.1:0-22654 GCA_018247315.1 Bibasis iluska mahintha
TAGGTGAGCCTAAAATTTGCTCTTCTAATGAGTTTCTGCGCCTGTTCACCGACGAATTAGGGGGTGAAACGCGTTACATCCGCATGGCTGATATTAGTTCCGTTGAAGTTACGCCGGTTTATGCCGAGCCGGGGTGTGAAAAGAGCGATAGTTTGTTAGCTGCTGCGTCCCCCTTAATCAAGTGGCTCAACGAAAACTGCGATTTGCACAGCGAAGTATCTGTTAGGCCGGATGGCGTTAGCCTGATTTCGCAGGAAATTAATATTCCCTGCGACCAGTTCATTAAAGACTGAATACTTAATCTGACCAGCCTAATGCTGGTTCTGTATATCCATACCACAGGGGTTAACCATGTGGATTAAAGACTGGCTGTTTGGCCACAAAACGCAAAAGGAGCCTGAAATGGCAGAAGTAAAAGATATCGTCACTGACGAACTGGTAAAGACTGTGCTGAAATCCGATGCAGTTAACACCGCAGTCAAAGCCCAGATTAAATCTGATCTCGATAGCCAGATTGACGCGGCGGTTGATACTGCGCTGGCGGATATTCTGGGTGAAAATGGAAAAGCTGATCAGGATTAAGCATTACAGCAGGCATTTAAAGAGTGCCTGCGATAATGCCATTCCATCAAGCGAACCCCAATGACCAAAACCTTTATCTGCGTCGCCAGCGGCCCGTCGCTGACGGCGAACGACTGCGCACTGGCCTCCGGCTCCGGTTATACGGTCATCGCGGTAAATTCGAGCTGGAGGGCAGTGCCAGACTGCCACCACATCTACGCCGCCGACTTTGCCTGGTGGGACCATTACCACGATTCACTGGAAACCAGCGCAGAGCTTTGGACCCAGAGCAAACGGGCCCACGCCCGGTTCGGCGTGAAGCTGTTCAGTCCGTCGGACAACGGTGCGTTTAACTCCGGGCAGCGTGCTATCCAGCTGGCCGCACATCTCGGCGCAGAGAGGGTGATTCTTCTCGGCTACGACTGCACCCTGATGAACGGCGCACACTGGCATGGTCGCCACCCGGTGACGATGCACAATCCCGTGCCGCGCGAAGTAGGGCGCTGGCATACCGATTTCGCCTCCATTGCTGGCATTCTGCCTGACGTGGAGGTTATCAACGCGACGCGCGAGACCGCGCTGACCTGCTTCACTCGTTTACCACTTGAGGCGGCACTTAATGCCTGAAAAACTCTATTTTGATGGAATGCACGGCATCGGCGATAACATTAACCAGCGCTGCTTCATCAAGGCGCTGGCGCAGAAAGGCCACGAAATCTGGCTGAAAACGCCGCTGCCGGAAATTTACGCCGGAATTTCTAACCTCCACTTTGTTCACGCAAATTCGCCGCTGCGCACCCAGAAGAAAAGCGAACAGTCTTCATCTGTGATGTTCGAATGCGAACCGCCAGGCATACCGCGCACCCGGATTTTCTACGGGAATGGTCACCTGCAGTCGGGAAGCATCTTCGACGCTATGGAACAGCAGTTCGGTACCGCACCAGCGCGGATGGATTTGCCCAGCTATGCGGCTGCTGATATCCGCGTTCCTGCAGGTAAGCCGGTAGCGGTGATTCGCCCGACAACGGAGCGAACTGAGTGGCACAACGCGAGCCGCGGGCCATTGAATCATCATATTGATGAAGCTGCACGCCTGCTGGCCATCAACGGATTTCATGTCATAAGCGTAGCGGATGTGGAAGACGGGCTGGAATGGATCCCTGATTTAGAGCCATTCGCACACCAGCGATTTCATCGGGGTGAACTGACCATCTGGCAAATGTTGGCGCTGGTGGAGAGGGCGGAAATCGTTCTGACTGGTCCGAGCGTCATTATGCTGGCCGCACTTGCTTATGAGCGACCGATGATTTGTCTCGCTGGTGGCAATGGCGGCAACCACCACCACCTGAAGGTTTCCGACCCTCGCTGCATGGATTTGTCCCGCGCTTTATTCGTTTACCCTGACCATTACTGTCAGTGTCAGCAAATGAATCACGATTGCGACAAAACGATCACTGGCCTCCCAGAAAAAGTAGAGGAGTTTATCACCACGGTTTATCAGCAGGCACGCAGGCAGGGCGCAGCATGAAACGTTTTACTCAGGAAATTAAGAACGGTCTGGTCTGGCTGCCTGAACTGGGGATGGGGCGCTACCCGGTACCGAAGACACGGCCTTATGATGCCGAATACTTCTCCCGCTACCAGCAGCTGGCCGACACCAACCTCGGCCGTGAACTGACGGCGGCGCGAGTTCGACTGGTTGCCCGGCACTATACCGGCCCGGTCCTCGACGTAGGGGTTGGCGCAGGGCAATTTGTCACAGCCCGACCGGAAACGAAGGGGTACGACGTCAATCCGGCAGGGGTTGAGTGGCTGAAAGAGCGCGGGGCCTGGGCGAATCTGTATCGGGATCGTTATCCGGCCCTGACGTTCTGGGATAGCCTGGAGCACATTGACCGCCCGGATGTCGCCGTCGCGCATGCTGAAAAGTGGGTGTTCGTCTCGGTACCAATCTTCTCTGGTGCTGAGCACGTTATCCGGTCCCGCCACTTCCGCCGGGATGAGCACATTTGGTATTGGACGCATGACGGACTTATAAACTGGTTTGCGGCCAACGGATTTAAGCTTGTGGAGCACAACACCCGCGAGAGCGAGCTTGGTCGTGATGGCATTGGTAGCTATGCCTTTTGCCGGATTTAAAACAGCAGCTACTACAGGGCGTCATTACGATGGCGTCCGATAGTGATTGTTAAAGCCATAATGGTAACGGTGACGTGTACGCCTATAACGAGCTGATGAGGCTTTCGTGCAGTAAGGACAGTGATTGATGAGCAAACCCGACTGGAAGGAGCTGCAATCTCAGTTTGCTGCCGCTCACGCCAGTACGGGAATAAAGTTGAAAGACTGGTGTGAACAGCAGGGATTGGTTTACGACACAGCCCGCCGCTACATAAAAAAATCTGCGCAAAATAATGCGCAAAAAAAAACTGCGCAGGTTATCGCGCAGAATCCTGATAAAGCCGCACCAGAACAGGGAAAAGGGAAGAGGAGGGCGGTAAAAAACTGCGCAAAATCAGATCCCGTAAGATCCCCTTTTTGCGCAGAACTCTCCGATAAAGAAAAACTGTTCGTTTCCTACTACCTGGAGTGCCGCAATAAATATGAGGCGTACCGGAAAGCAGGTTATACCGGAGGCGACAGAAATGCCCGAATGCTGTATCGCAAGCCAGCGGTGGCGAGAGCCATCAATCAGGGGATTGAGCAGTTAAGCGAACAGGCCATATTAAATGCGCAGGACATCCTCAGGCACTGGCATGAGATAGCTATTGCTGATCCTGGCGAAGTATCTCAAATGCGCCGTGTATGTTGCCGTTACTGTTGGGGGGAAAACTTCCTCTATCAATGGCGTGATATAGACGAATTTGATAAAGCCGCAGAAAAAGCATCTAAGGACAGTAAGCCAGTCCCTGAATATGGCGGTCTGGGATTTATGCCGAACGATGATCCTAATCCTGATTGTCCACGCTGCGCCGGGGAGGGTGTCGAAGATGTTTTTCTGAGTGATACCCGCGACCTTGTTGGCCCGGCCCGCCGTCTTATCGCTGGGGTGAAGAAAACTAAATTCGGTATCGAGGTCATGACGCGTGACCAGGACGCTGCACTGAAAAACCTCGCAGCATTCCACAATCTGGCCTCCAGCGAGCAGGAAAGAGAACTTCGGTTACTTGAAATCGAACGTGTCCGCCTGAGCAATGAAAAAATCAAAGCCGAAATCGAAAACCTCCGTAATGGGGCGAACGGTAACGAGCAGATCATTATTCACAATTCGCTGAAGCCGCCAGGCGCTGAATAAGCAGGGTGTATCGTGGCGGAAATATTCTTACCGGAATTACATTCCGAGCAGTTGCGTGTCTGGACGGAAGGTTCTGAGCATCGATACAACGCTATTCGTTGTGGCCGACGTTGGGGCAAAACCGTAATGCTGGTCGATATAGCAGTGAGCTATGTCACCAATAAATTCGTCATACCGGGTACCAAGAGGTCTATAGCCGGTCGCGTGGGGATCTTTACCGCGCAATATCGTCAATATCAGGAAATCTTTGACGAGCTGGTTGAATACCTTAAGCCGATGATCAAAACGCAGTCTCGCAGTGAAAAGCGAATCCTGCTGAAGAATGGCGGCAAAATAGACTTCTGGGTTACTGACGATAACAAACTGGCCGGGCGTGGCCGTAAATACCACTGCGTCCTGATCGATGAAGCCGCGTTCACCAAATCACCGGAAATGCTTGAAGAAATCTGGCCCCGCGCTATCAAGCCAACGCTGGTGGATTATCGCGGTCGTGCCTGGGTGTTTTCCACGCCTGACGGTATTAACGATCAGAACTTTTTCTACGCCATCTGTAATGACCCGGCTCACGGTTTTCATGAGCATCACGCACCGTCTTCATCAAACCCTCATCTTCCGGCGGATGAACTCGAGGAGATAGAGAGGACCACAGACCCCCGTGTATGGCAGCAGGAGTTTCTGGCTAAGTTTATCGACTGGTCGAAAGAAGCATTGCTGGATGTGAATAAGTTGCTGGTGGATGGCCTGCCCGTCGATATGCCAACTACCTGCGACATGATCTTCGCTGTGGCAGATACCGCGCTTAAAGGTGGTAGCGAAAACGACGGTACCGGGTTCGTTTACTTCGCTTATGAAGAAACCTATTCCGAACCGCGCCTGACCATCATCGACTGGGATGTGACGCAGATTAAAGCGTCGTTGCTGCCGGAGTATATGCCGAGCGTCTATGACAATCTCGAACGTTTGGCGAAAATTTGCCGCCCCCGTCATGGGAGCCAGGGAATTTTCATGGAAGACGCTGCAATGGGCGCAATCCTTAACCAGAAAGCCGAAACCGAAGAATGGGATATGAAGCCCATTAAATCGGTTCTGACATCAAAGGGGAAAGACGAAAGGGCAGTTCTGGCGTCCGGTCATCACTGGCAGGAAAAAGCAAAAATCGCACAACCCGCTTTCGATAAAACGGTCGAGTTCAAGAAAAAGACCGCTAATCACCTCTGGCGCCAAATTGCTGGGTTCCACCTGGCTGACCCCAAAGCGCACAAACGCGCAGACGACCTTTTCGATTGCTACACGTATGGCCTGATCATCGCGTTCGGGAACTACGAAGCACTTTAGACAGGAAGCCCTATGGCAGAGATTCAGCTTGATAGCGGTCTCAGCTCGCAGCTGTCGAAAATTCTGGACTCTGAAGAAATTCAGCCCGGTACCGACGTTGGCTATGAGCTGTGTAAGCTTCTATGGCAGTACCACCCACTCGGCGGAAAGCTGGTGGAAAAACCCATTTCCATGGCCATGTGCAAACAGCGGCTATGTAGCGTTGACACCGACCCTGACGAACGCGTGGTTCGCCGCTTCAATGAGGTGTGGGAGCGACTTGGGGTGAATGAGAAGATAAAGAATTTTTTCTTTGTCACTCGTTGCTACGGTGCAGCAGCTATTGGTGTCGGTACTACCTCGGTGTCCTGCAAGGACGAATTGCCGGGCTTTGGGCTTTCCGAGGACGACGTTTATATCAACGTCTGGGATCCGCTTAATGCTGCTGGCTCGATGGTTACCGACCAGAACCCAAACAGTCCATTTTTTCAGGAACCCAAAAAAACGCTGAAAATCAATAGCAAAGACTGGCATCCATCACGAACACTTAAGGCGTTCAACGGCACACCGATTTACCTGGAATACCAGAATTCAACCTTCGGCTTTACCGGGCGTAGCGTCTTCCAGCGTGTCCTGTATCCCATGAAAAGCTATATCGGCACCATGACAGCAAACGACATGGTTAGCCAGAAAGCCGGGGTGCTGGTTGCGAAGACTGCCCAGAACGGCTCGATATTGTCCGGGATTAAAGCAGCAGCGACGAAGGTCAAGCGTGAGATTGTAAAACTTGCCCGAAATGGCGGCGTTATCAGCATCGGCGATAAAGATGCTGTCGAATCCTTAAACCTCCAGAATATTGACGGTGCGCTCAATGCATCGCGTGACAACATTATTTCCGATATCGCTTCTGGTAGTGATGTGCCCGCAATACTTATCAAAGAAGAGGCATTCTCGAAAGGCTGGGGGGAAGGCTCTGAAGACTCCAAAGCGATAAGCCAATATATCGATGGTGTTCGTCAGCAAATTGAGCCGGTAATGGATTTCTTTGAAAAGCTGGTCCAGTACATCGCCTGGAGCGAAGACTTTTTTAAGTCGCTTAAAAACGATTACCCGGACATCATTACCGAAGACTATAAAACCACCTTTTACCTGTGGCGCCGTGAATTTACAGCAAAGTGGCAGGAGCTGGTGGAGGAGTCCCCGGACAAGCGCCGGGAAAGTGACAGCAAAGTGATCCAGCAGGCCACTGCGCTATATACGGCCTTGATTCAGGGGCTTGACCCCGAAAATAAAGCAACGGCAGCTGACTGGCTGACCAGCATCGTGAACGCCACCCAGACTTATGGAGATGTGCCTCTTATCATCGATAAAGAGGCGCTGGCGAACTACGTCCCTCCACCACCTCAGGAACTACCAGATGGCAATAACCATCCGGGCGGGGAAGAAGAGGAAAATTAAGAGCCTCTATGAGGTGCTGACCGACGCTGTTAACTACTACGTCAACAACGGCTGGGATTCAGAGAAATCATTGCTCGAATGGTCCCGCAAACTGCGCGTTGCCGCCACCAGGGAATCGCCCAGCCCGGAAGTCGCCAGGAAGCACCTCACCGCCATATACAGCCGCCTCGTTGTTGACGGTGGCGCACTGAAAGACCAGCCGCCAGACGGCCCCACGAAAGTCACCCTCGACAAGCTGAAACCGCAGTTCCGCGAAGAACTCAATAAGAGGATTTTTTCCAGCGCCAACCTGATCCAGTTGAATCGGGATCAGGCCATTGAGCGCACGGTACAGCGTTTTCAGGGATGGGTGACATCGATACCGCCGGACGGCGTTAGCGAACTTGATAAAAACGCGCAGAAACAGGCGATACGAAAATCTGTTTCCGATCTCGACTTCATCAGTCGCCGGGTAGCAATAGACCAGGGCCACAAACTCGCCAGCAATGTGAAATACCTCCTTTCAGTACAGAGCGGTGCGATCGCCTTCAGATGGCATTCGAACTGGCGGCGGCCCGGTTACAACTACCGCGTTGACCATAAAGACCGCGACACACTGATTTACCTGCTGCGCGACTCATGGGCCGTGGAACAGGGGCTGATCAAGCCCGTGCACGGTTTTTACGACGAAATTACCGCGGCCGGCGAAGAGGTTTTCTGCAGCTGCCAGGTGTTCCCGATTTATGCGCCTCAAAAACTGCCCATCGAATTTTTAACGGAGAAGGGAAAGCGTGAATTTAACAGAGCTTGAATTAGCCCAGCGCATACGGGATGGCACAGCACCGTCGCCGATGAAGTTTTCGAACATGTGGCTGGTGAACCTGCGCATTACGGGGACCGGGCTGGCGTACCGTTCGGGATTGAAAGAGCACGTGTGGCGTGACCCAAAACTCTACCTGAATGAGGAGTTTTTGCAGCGATGTAACGGCCTGCTGGTTATCGCTAACCATCCCGATGACGCCGTACTCACGGAGGATGACTTCACCGAGCGCACTGTTGGCTCGGTGATGCTCCCTTACATCAGGGGAGATGAGGTCTGGGCGGTATGCCGCATCTACGTCAGAGACATCGTTGAGCAGATTGTCTCGGGCAAGGTCTCTACCAGCCCTTCAGTCGTATTCAACAACGCATCAGGCAATGTGGAGGTGCAGGACGGTGACACGAATTTCTTAATCGAAGGCGTGCCTTTTCTGCTTGATCACATCGCCCTGGTAACAGAGGACCACGGCTCTTTGGGCGTGTGGGACAAAGAAAAGATCCCCACAGGGGTCGAGGTTTCCAACAAAACAGGTGACATAGATATGGACGAGAAGCAGCTCGAAGCGTTTCAGACGATGCTTGCAAAAGCGGTGGGCGATGCAATGGGCGGGGTTAACCAGGGCATCCAGCAGTTAACCGCTCGCATGGATTCTCTGGAGCAAGGTTACAAAGCCCGCGCCGACGCAGATGATGAAGCGAAACGTCAGGCTGATGAAAAGGCCAAAGCTGACGAAGAAGAACAGAAAAAGGCTGATGCCGCTGAAGAGGAGCAGCGTAAGGCTGATGAGGCGGAAGCCCAGAAAAAAGCCGATGAAGAAAAGGCTAAAGCCGATGAGGCTGCGGAAGAAGAAAAGCGTAAAGCTGATGCTGAGGAAAAAGAGCGCAATGATGCCGCGATGAGTGAAGCGCAGGCGAAAGCCGACTCCGCATATAACTCGTTGGGCAAACGTGCACCGGAACCGTTCTCTGGTGAAAAAGCGCTGGATTTCCGTAAACGCGCGCTGATCGCCATGCAGAAACATTCCCCTCAGCATGCGGACGTCAATATCCGAGCAATTGCGGATTCTGCAACGCTGTCCGTGCTGGAAGATGCGATTTATGGCGCCGCCCGTAAAACCATCACCGAAGAGATGAACAACACACAGGGCCAGTTACACAAACGTGTCCGTAACGATGAAGCGGGTCGCCGCATCACCGAATACGTTGGTGATCCTAATGTGTGGCTGTCGGCCTTCAAAACGCAGGGCCGTGTTCTTTCAAAAATTAATACTCCAGGGAGTCTGAACAATGTCCGTTAATTTTGACCCATTCAAAACTCAGGGTACGACCTCTGGTCTCTTCAACGTTGAATCGCGTGGTTTTACACAGGGTGATGCGCAGGATGATCCTGCCGTTCGCCTTCAGCTCTGTTCTGGCACGCTGGATGAAAAGCTGGATGCACCTGTATGGGGTGGCGTGGGTGTTATTGAGTGCATCTCCACTACTGCGCAGAACGTAGCGGGTGCGACGATCAAGAAAGCGACCGCGAAAGCCTGCAACGCATTTACCGTTTTTAATCAGGCGCATCATGGCATCACCACTGCGGGTAATCCGGTACCTCTGTATTTGGCCGGTTGTTCTGTCCATTACTATCGCATCGGGTCTCTGGCGCGTATTCCGCTTCCTGTTAGCGCAAATGTTGCGGCGCTGGCCGACGGTAGCACTCCGGTTGATGGTTCTGAAGAGTTTGTCTGGAACGTTGATACCAACATGGTTGATGTCTATTCCAGCGCAACGTCAACCAATCCAAAAGTGGCCATTAAACTGCTGATGGTCTCCCCCGCTGGAAATATCACGGTGAAAAAAGAAGACGGCGGTAGCGTCGTATGGGAATTCGATAAGCCATGCGGCCTGTTCTTAATCTAAGGAGTCATCAATGAGCGCTTTTACACCAGCAATGACCACTGTTTCACCGTCGATGATCCTGCCGGAAACGATCATGCAATACAGCATGGCGTCCGGTGCATTCGATATTCTCTCTGGCGGTGTACCAACCGTTAAAATCAGTTCCAGTGACCTTGTCGTTTACCAGAAATACCTTCGTGCCACCACCCAGGTACACGTCGGCCAGTCGCTGTCCGCGCAGCTTCCTTCTGCGTCCATTACGGGCGGTTACGATCAGATGATGACCTACCGTATATCGTCGCGTTCTCAGTACAGCTATCTGGATACCGATGCTGCCAACCGCTGGGGCTATTCGCTTGTCGAAGGCCTGCGCCTTGCGAACCGTCAGGGGCATGCGCAGCAGCTGCGAAACATGTTGCTGTACGGAGTTAAGGCATCCAACAACGAAGGGATCACCAACTCACCTAATGCGACCACACTGAACCTTGGCAGTGACAGCCAGGGTAACGATTCCTATACAACGTGGGATTCCGGTGAAATGGCTAAGTTTATGCTGGGACTCATCGCCGATCAGAAAACCCGCATGATGCTGCTGGGCCAGCCCTTAACAACAGTTGTCCTGTGCCCTCAGCGCTTTATGAAGGCGCTCGAATGGACCGGAGTTGTTCAACTGACCAGTTACCAGCGCCCCGGAGGTGGTACCACTACGGTGGGTAATATGATCAAGGCCATTGCGGGAGATGCCAGCGGTGATGGCGTTGTCTTCTGCCAGGACGATACGCTGATCGGAAAGGGGGCAGGTGGACAAGATCTGATTGTCATCACCAACCCAGAGCTGGTGGTACCTGAGGCTCGTCAGGATATCAACACCAATATTTTCGCTACGCTGACGCCAAACCAGCAGGCCGTAAATGTGATGTTCTGTGATGTGGCTGCACCGACAGAAGTACCGTCCCCAATGCCGGACGGTGGACTGACAACCCTTTACACCATGCGCTCTACGCCAGGCTGGAACTTCCGCTCTGAAGGCGTGACGCTGTTGTCAGCAAAATACTCCTGATCCCTTTTTACCTCGTCCCAGCACGGGAAGCTCAGGCTTCCCGTTATTACGGAGAAAAAAATGAAACTTTTTATCGCGAACTGCTCACGCCAGGCACATACCTTTAATTATAAACTGCCAGAAAAAACACAATCTTTTGGCGTGACAATTCCTGCCGGCAGGCAGCATATGATTGAGCAAACCGAAGATGTGATCGCCCATATCATCCGCCAGCATGAGCCATACGGTTTCCAGCCGAGAAATAAGGTGGACGATATTTTTTCCGGGATCTGTTACTCCATCGAAAAAACGGTGAGTACCTCTGAAATTCTTGAGAACGCTGAACAGCGCAAAGAAAACCTCGATAATCAGTCGCAAAAAATTCTTGAAGCCAGCGCCGTCGTGCTGAATAACGCCGTTGATAATGCAGTTCTCCAGAGTGGTGAAACGCCATTATCTGACGGTATACAGATGGAAATTAAAGGCGAGGCCATCGTTCAGGACCAGCCAAACCCGGCTAAAGTCGATAAAAAGGTTCAGGTGAAAAAATAATGACCATGCGCCCGAATCTGGACGGTTTTATCCGTTTTGTTCGTGGCGTGATGGGCGTGCCTGACACAGCCATTTCCGATGATGATCCCACCCTGAAATGCTGTTACTGCTCGGCACTTGAACTCATCCCGAAAAATCTGGGGCTGGAGTGCCTGCCCATCATCTACACGAACACCGTTTATAACGCTGGTGGCTCTCTGCTGCTGCGCTATGCCATCGATACGCCACCCAGTACTTACTTCTCTGATTTGCGGAAGAACCTTGGCCTGAACAATGCGGTTTATGGCCTCGTAAACTCTGCTGCGGATCAGGGCACCTCTGGTTCTATGACCATCAGCGATGCTCTCAGCAATCTGTCTCTTGCAGATCTGATGCTGATGCAGGATCCGTATGGCCGGGCCGCCGTAGCGGTACTGATGGAAATGGGGCCACTCTGGGGGTACACGCCATGAAGGTATGCCTGGGCGTCATCGATATTCCTTACGACTACGGCGACAGTTCGGCAACCACATACGAAGTCGCCGAAGACCTTCAGGAGCGCTACGGGCTTTTTACCCATTTCTGGGATCTGCACAAGACACAGATCGTTTCTGAGGTGGGTAACACGCTCGGTCACGCTGTCATCAACCATATCCAGTATGGCGCCCCGATGCCGGGCGGCGAGCTGCTGGGTGAAACCATGAAGGCGTTCAACGTTTTCCTCGAGGGCGAGGAAATGGCGGGGCTGTCCATTGATGGCGTGCCGACTCAGGCGGCGCTGGAGGGGAAGAACTCTCGCCTGAAGATTGAGCGCGGCGAGCGCCGTCCGTCGTTCATCGATGGCGGCCTGTTCAAATCCTCTTTTGTCGCATGGATAGGTAACGATGCCGAGTCTTGATGAAATTGCCGCCAATACCGGCACTCAACTCTCCAGCGTTCTCCAGTCAGCAGTCGAAACCATTTCATCCGGGCAGGAAATCACCTTTCGCCTCTACGTGCGGCAGGTGCTCCCGCTCGATGGTTTCGTGTACTGGATAAATGCTGAGATTATCACGCCTGATGAACTGGCGCGGATGGGGATAGCAAATCCTCTTACCACGACGATTAAGGGCAGCCTGCACAGGCAGGTCGTCACTGAGCAGTCGGCCACGTCCTCCCGCGATGTGAACAACATCATTTTTACCCCGATCACCAAAGCCGACGATTTCAACATGGAGGATCCGAACGCTATTTATCTTGGGGAGTATGAAGGGACGCAGTTTGCCTTCTCCAGAATGGAAAGCCGGTACACCCAGACAGGCATCTTCCATTACCGGGGCATGGCTATCCTGCCGACTATGCGTTCGCAGATCATCGACAGCCCGGACGACATCAGCGACGAACAGGTCATATCGAACAGCACCCCCATCTGGCTTGCGCTGAAGCAGTTCGCCACGGTTTACCCGTCGTTCCTGGTGCCCTCTAACTTAAAGCCGCCATACATAGCCGCCGACGTGCGAAACACGGTACCGCTACAAATGGCCGCAGCCGTACAGGGTGGTTCGCGCTACCAGCTTGCTCAGGATTCTGTCCGGGTGACGCTCTACGGTTTCAGCAACCAGATGGCGCTGGACTTTGTTGACTATGTGGTGAGCAAGGCGCTCGACGACGAGGAGTTTGGCATAACCAATATGCCGGTTGTCAGCGACGTGAAATCTAACCAGGTAGAAATCAACGCGCTGGCGAAGAAAAAAGTCGTGGATTTCGACGTGAATTATTACCAGGCCACGACGCGGGACATTTCTCAGCAGCTTATCAAAGAAGTCATTTTTAACTACGAGGTCAGACAATGAGCTACAACATCGTTACTGTGAACGTCTCGCAGACGATTGGCGCAACGCCGTCGAAACTCCAGCAAATGTCAGCAATTCTGTCTTTTGGCGCCACCCTTCAGAAAAAAGGTGAGCCCGTTCTCCTCACTCAGGCATCAGACATTACCGATGCCATGAGTATCGCGATCGAGTCGCTTACTGCCGAAGCGGCAACGTATGGATCTGACGTTTTCCTTACCTTGCCTGAAGGAAGTGATACTGGCCGTGATGCGGGCACGGAAATATCTGTCACAATTTCGGGCTGTACGCCGTCAAAATGGAATGGAACGTATACTGCAACCGTCACTGACGCACGCCATTTCACTTGGACTATTACTGAATCATCCCTCGATGGTAAACCAGATACCCTTGGGCATATGACGCTTGAAGGAAGCGATGACCTGGTCACTGCCGTGGATACATTCTTTACGCAGGGAAGTTCTGTTGCGACGTATCTGCTTGAACTGGGGTACCAGACCAACGGTACAAAAGACGCAGTTGCAGCGCTCAAAACTTATATTGAAGAGCCTCTGAAGCGCTTTTATGCCTATCTCGTTCCCGAAGACTGGAAAGCGGAAAGCGATTTTATCGCGCTGGCTAAGCTTTACACCGCCAACACCGCAAAACAATATTTCTTCGTGCTGGAAGATACGCCCGACGATACAAACTATGTGTCGCCTTACAGCGGCATAAAATCGATTGTGGCCGTTGCAGATGACACTTACCCCACCACGAACGCGGCAGCCGCGGTGATGTGGAACCTTGTCTCTGCGTCGCCTTCGGAGATCAATAAAGTTCCTCCGATGGCGTTTCGTTTCCTCCAGTCAGTCAATGCTAATGCTGCCAAAAACAGCATTCTGACCACAATGCTCAATCAGAACATCAACTACGTTGATACGGGCGCGGAAGGGGGCATTTCCAATACCATGCTCGTACCGGGCGTAACCAGCGATGGCAACGACATGACGTACTGGTACTCAGTTGACTGGGTCCAGATCAATGTTGATATGCAGCTGGCGAATGCGGTGATCAACGGCAGTAATAATGCCATCAATCCCCTGTACTACAACCAGGACGGTATTGACCGCCTGCAGCAGGTGGCACAGGGCGTGTTCAACTCAGGTGTGACCTATGGCCTCGTGAATGGCTCTCCTGAGGTGCAGGCTATCAAATTCAAAACTTACACCACAGACAATCCTGACGATTATGCGAAAGGCCGTTACGCAGGGCTTTCAGCAACGTATACGCCTATGCGCGGGTTTATGTCCATCGTCTTTAACATCAATGTGACCATGCAGCTTTCCTGAGGAGTTAAACCGTGGCGAGTAATCCTAAAATTTCCCAGGGCGTTCTCAATCGCGTCCGCGCCAGCGTCAAGTTTTCCGATGTTCCCGAACTGAACGTGTCGGCCTCCTACCTCGCAAAAGAGGGCATTGAACTGACCTTTCAGGGCAATATTGTCGAGCCTTTACCGACAATGACGGGCATTGCTCAGTCTCCTCAGCCATACATGATGGCTCAGGCACGAATTCATCTGGTACGTAGCCAGTCCCTGGCTGCACAGTTCAAAAAACGCTACGAAAAAAACGGTGTTCTTGGTGACTGCCGTCTGTATACCGACAGCAGTACATTCGGGGATTTTGACCTGTCGAATACATCCATCACGAGCTGTGGTGATATGACATTCGCAGGAGGGGACCCGGGTCTGCTTATCGTTCTGACAGGCATTTATTACACCAACTCTGATATGTGGGACCTGTGATGAAAATTGCACGCAACATGAACCTTGTGACGGCCGTAGAAACTGAAAACGGTACGGCCTATGTCCACAGCATGCCGCTTTCAAAAGAGGTGTATCGTGAGCACTTCTTTATCCTGAGCAAAACCTTCGCTGCTATTTTCAGTGAAGGTTTAGGGGTGGTGGCCGGCCCTCGAATCGCTTATCTGATGCTGGAAAAAATGGCATCCGATGCTGGTGTTTGGGAGGGAGAAAGCGGCATCAGAAACACCCTGGTTAACGAAATTATTCGTCTGTCCAGTCTGGTATATCCGGTCGATGGCAAAGGATGGGATGATCAGCCACTGGAAGTAGCCATCGAAAAAGGCATTGTGGATCCTGATGATGTTCTGGGTGAGCTTGTTTTTTTTACATGCGTCTCTGCGATCAACAAACGGGATCAGGCACTGAGCACCATGGAGGCTGCGTGTGGTCTCTGGGGCAGTCGGATTACATCATTGAGTGTTACGGACTGGACTGCTTCATTGCCGACATCGACGCCAGAAGACAGTTCTGGCGCGACGGCGATCACGTCGTCAGCGCCATCCTCGAACATTGTAGCGGAGTAGGTTTCCGCGAACTTTTCCTGAACACGGGGCTGGACCTGAAAACGGCGGCCCAGCTTCGTGAGCTGATGAAATGTAAACCCCAGAGGTCATTCTGATGGCTGAGAACGCATTGCCCGTTCTGAGCGTGGATATTGACGAATCCCGGCTCAGGCGCATGGAAGAGATCGTCAATAAATTTAATTCTGCCCTCGCTATCGGACCGGGAGGATTCAGGCCACCGTCGGTACCAGACAATAAATTATTTCCGGTTAGCCCGCCTGCACGGCAGACCGATGGCCTGCCAGGGCAGGGTAAAAACAATGGCGAATTCGACAAATTTTTAAAAGGTCTCAACAAGCAGGCTCAGGGTACGGTTCGCACGTTTGGGCTTATCAATAAAACACTGGGTATGACATCCAGCCTGTTAAAAAAACTTTTTGAGTCGACGGTTACCTGGTCTGCGCGGATTGCCCTGCTGGGTACCGGGGGCATGTTTGGCTATAACGTCCTCGCTAATCATATTGCTGCGCAATACCGGGCGGCGCAGGGCCAGAATATGACTACCGGGCAAATACAGGCGGCCCAGAGTGTCTATGGTTCCCGAATCTCCGGAACAGACAACATTATTCAGTCGTTGGCTAAGGCTCAGAATAATCCTCAGGACCCTGCCTATGCTGCTCTGCTGGCGCAGGGCATCAACCCGCAGGACAACCCGGGTGATAATCTGCCGAAGGTTATGTCCAGCCTGTCAGGTATGCTTAGCCAGTATAAAGGCACGGGCGTATCACAGGCTGTGCTGAACAGCATGGGGCTGGGGTCGATTGTCGACGTGGCCACCGCGAACCAGATAGCGGCGAACGGTGACAGGATAGCTGGCTTCAATGATGATTACCGAAATCGTTCAAGGCAACTCGACCGCGATCTCGGACAGTCACAGAGGAGCTGGCAGGACCTGTCCGGGAACCTCCAGAATGACGGGGATCAGATTGGTAATTCGTTCCTCAAGGCGCTGTCGCGACTGAACGGTCCAATCAATAATCTGGCCGATCAGCTTACTGCCGACATTGACAAGTTTCTGAACGGTGGCAACGGCAAGGCTGTTTTTGACACTGTTGCGGATGGGCTTGAAAAGCTGGGAAACTGGTTGTCCGGGCCTGATTTCCAGAAAGATTTAACCGACTTTGAAAAGGAAATTAAAAATATTGCCGATTCGGTCAGGGATGCCATTCACTGGTTCAATAAGTTAACCGGGCAGCCTGACGAGCCGGAGACGCCCGTTCCGGAGTCTGCTGGCAAGGAATCAAGCGGACACGCCTTAAAATCTTTGCTGTCAGGCAAATATAATTCCCCTGGCGATCTGATTATGGCTGCCGGTCATACCGCTGGTGTTGTTTTCGACAATGCAGTGTTAAATCCGATGCAGAAACGGGCCGTGGCTAACGCCCGGGCGAACCGGGCCAGTACTGCCGGCGCTTTCAGGCAAGCGTGGGATTTCTTAACTGCCCCATCGCCTATGAATGATCCGCATGACCGCCACGCACAAAATGTGCTGAAAAGCCGCGTTGCAGATGCCAATTATCGGGCAGGGCTACCGGGTGGCATGTTGTCGGCAATCGCGGGGAAAGAGTCTTCATGGGATTCTTCCGCCATAAGCAAGGCGGGGGCGGCGGGTTTGTTTCAGTTCACGACAGACACTGCCGCACGTTATGGCCTGACTGCCCAGGAACGCTTCGATCCGATGAAAGCCACTGGCGCCGCTGCGCATTATCTCACTGACAACCTCAATCGTTATCATGGCGACATTGCCGAAACCCTGGCGCAGTACAACGGCGGAAATGCAGCGATCACAAAAAGCGGTAATCTCAGTCTGAAAATGGAGACTATCCAGTACCTGAAGGATCTGTTACCGAAAATTGAGGGGGGATCCGAGCAGCATGCCGGACTCATGGACCGCCTGAGCAGCGCGGAGACGCAACTTCGCCAGCACCCGGAACAGCAGCGTGTGCTGGTCCAGCTTGAGGTAAATCAGAAGCCCGGTTCTGATATCGGGCTTTCTACAAAATCGCAGTACACCCCATCGTTCGTTATTCCCAATTAATACGGAGGCATTGTGTCGCTAAATTATTTTGGGCAGGCATGGCGACTGGCATTTGAAATATCCCCCATCATTTTAGTGGACGGCCTGGCCAAGGATGTGCCCGGCGGCATGTTACCTATCGCCGTTTTCACTGAGGGACTCAGCATTATTGACGGAGCGCTTAGCGGCGAACTGCAGGATGCTTCAACCCGTTTCATGCCGATGCCCGGTACAACGCTTATTCAGCAGGATGTTGCGCAATATCCTTTCTTTAATCAGGCGACTGCGGCTAATGCGGTAGTGTCTAAACCCAATCGCATTGTGATGCAGATGCTCCGACCCGCATCAGTTAAAGGGGGGTATGCGAATAAAATAATGACGTTTATGGCGCTGAAGCTGGCGCTGGACAAGCATAACCAGAGCGGCGGGAGTTACACCGTTATGACGCCATCGTTCATCTATACCGGATGCCTGCTCAGGGGGATGATTGATAACTCAGGATTTACCAGCCAGAACAAACAGGTTCAGCACTCCTGGGCGCTTGAATTTGAGCAACCGCTTCTGACCGTATCTCAACTTGATGCCGTCCTTGGCAATCTCATGGACAAATTCGAGTCTGGTGTTAAGTCGACCAGCCTTTCCTGGTCTTCTGCCACGCAGCTGTTGACACAGGAGTTTGGATTTTGACCGTATACATCGCTTTCAGCCCACCTGCCAGCCAGCCTTTTACCTTCAGGGCGAGTGTTGGCGGTATATCTTTGTTTGGTTCGGTCCCCTGGAATCACTATGCCCAACGCTATTATCTGCAACTGAAGAACAGCCAGAACGAGGTGATCGCCTGTGTTCCGCTTGTATCTTCTCCTGACGATTATGACATTAACCTCGCGCTTTCCACCGGCAGCGGTAGTCTGGTTTTCAGAGAAAGCACCCAGCAATTTGAGGCGACCTGATGCGCTATTACGAACTGGAGATAACCGACAGCAAAGGCAAACCGATCTCCGACAGTGCCGGTAATGTGATAGGGCCGTGGGACACAAAAAAAAATCCAGCGGGGGCGCTGAATATCTCATTCGATGTGCTGATCACCGCCCTGGACGTTGCCAGCGGCGGCACCGTGCTGTCTGTGTATGGTTTGCCTTTGTCTGTGCTGTCGCAGAGCGTTAACCTTTTTCAGGCAAATGTCACGCTTTACGGGGGCTTTTCAGGAGGCCTCCCGCTGGAAAATGCAGAACAGAAGGGCTTAATACTCGACGGGCAGGTCTGGAATCCCTATGGCAACTGGGAGGGGGTAAACCAGTGCCTGAATCTTATCATTAACCCGGCGCCATTGATGAACGATGACGGCAGGCAGCTAAGCATCAGGCTTGACGGCAGGAAAGGTGAAAAACTGAGTGATGTTTTGCAGCGAGCCCTGCGCAATGCCTATCCCCGGACGGCTCTGTCTGTCTCCGTCAGTGATTCTTTGATCCTGCCGGAGGACTGGACCGCTGTTTACAATCGCCCGTCTCAGCTCGCTGTTTTTCTCCGTAGCGCATCTTTCGGGCTGATGAAACAGGAAGGCTATGCGGGTGTCAGCATCGTCATGCAAAAAGGCATCATCCGCATTTTTGATAACCTCGCAACGTCCGGTGCCACGGAAATCAATGTGGCTGACTTAATCGGCCAGCCGACATGGATAGGTCTTAACAAAATCTCACTCAAGACTCCCCTGCGGGGCGATCTCGCCTGCGGAGATATTCTGACGCTTCCCGCCGGTGTGGTTAATGGTTCAGCCTCGCTGTTATCCGCCAGTACCCCTGAAGCGTTCACCTGGGGCAGGAGTCAGCTTAATTTTTCCGGCCGTTTTCAGATCACATCACTGCGTCATGTGGGTGAATACAGAAACGCCGCGGGTGAAGCGTGGGTGACGATCATCGAGGCGATTGATTTACCGTCTCAGGAGCAGAAGGCATGAGTGAATCCCAAAAATTTTCCTTTCTGGACGCGCTGAATAACACAGTGAAGACGCTCGCTGATGATGCCAGACATACGGAGGGCGTGCGTCTACCGTGTCACGTGGTCAGCATCAGCGGTGCGATTGTAACGGTTCAGTTCGACATACTGCCCGGAGCGGTACAGTTCCCTGAAATAACCGTTCCGGTGGCGGGGTTCGAATACATCCGCTATCCGATTCAGCCCGGTGATAAAGGCGTAACCCTGTCGGCAGATGTTTCCCTCAGGGGCGTATCCGGGCTGGGTTCCGGGATTGCAGATCTGTCTTTACCCCCATCAATGACCGCGCTGTATTTTGTTCCGCTATCAAGTCAAAACTGGTCAGAAGAAGACCCTAATAAAATCACCCTCTACGGTCCTGCTGGCGCCCTTATTAAGACTACGGATGGAAAATCTTCCATAACCGTAGGTGAGGATAAAATCACGCTGACATCGGGAGGGCAGACACTTGAACTGTCGTCGTCCGGCCTGATGCATAACGGCGTGAATATTGGTGCGACCCATAAACATGACGTTGAGGGCGTTCAGTCGGGTGACAGCACTAAAACGTCTGAGGTGCCAAAATGAGAACATGGGGACGGATACCTGATGGGAAAGGCGGCAAAAAATGGGTGCATGTCGAATCCGACAGCACCGGCGATTTTTCTTATGGATGGCTTACAACGCTGATACAAACATTGAAGCTGGGACTGGGAGAGTCGCCGTTTTATGCGCAATACGGTATACCCGCGCAGCAGAGCATTATCAGCCAGGTTTACCCGGACTATTACGTGAATATGATCCAGCAACAATTTTCCGGCTATTTTGCATCGCTCACTGTTGCACGAAATAATCAGGCGACGACGCCAACATATACGATCAATGCTGTTTTCAATAATGGCGTTACATATCGCGGAGATGTAGCCGCCTGAGCATTTAAAATGCGCTCAAAATGATTTCTTCGATTTTTTTCACGGAGTATTTATGTCCGATCTTCCCGTAACCGTAACCAATGCGGGGGCGCAGCCGACCTCGCCAAAAACATTGTTATCCCGTTTAATTAAAAATGTTGCCGCTGAGGTGCCCGGATATACCGCCAATTTACCTGCCGGGCTGATAACCGACCTCGCCAGCACCGCAACGGGGGCGCTGGCGCTCATAGACCAGGCGATGGTGGACAGCATCAATTCGGTAACGCCGTATGGCGCGAACGAACCGCTACTGGCTCAGCTCGGTAATATTTATGGCGTTCAGAAAGGGGTTGGTTCCAACACTGCAGTCTACGTGGTGTTCACCGGACTCCCCGGATTTGTAATACCAGAGGGGCTTGTCGTTTCAGACGGTAACTACCAGTACTCTGTGCAGGCAAACACCATAATTCCCGCCTCTGGCCAGACAGGTTCTGTTTACTGCGTCGCACTTTCCAGCGGTTCCTGGGCTGTGGCCGCGGGTACAGTGAACCAGATTATTACTTCCGTCCCGGCCGCGCAGAAGATGATCTGTACCAATATTGATGCGGGTGTTCCGGGATCTGACGCACAGACCAGTGCAGACTACAGGTCGCAGGTAATGCAGGCCGGAATGGTCACCGTGCAGGGAACTCCTGCGCTGCTGGTTTCTCTGCTGCGTGAAGTTGAAGGCGTCAAAACAGCGCTCGTGTCTTACAGACAGGTATCAACCAGTCAGTGGGCGGTTATTGTCGGTGGGGGTGACACCTACGAGGTGGCCTTCGCTATTTACCAGGCGATACCGGACATCTCGGTGCTCACATCAGACGTGAACGATCCGTCAGGCAATACGCCGACCGCGGTAAAAACGACAATCACGAATTACCCTGATTCCTACGAAATTCCATATGTGATCCCCATCTCGCAGACGGTATCAGTGGTGATTACCTGGAATGCAACGCTTGTGGACTTCTCGCCGACCAGCATTGCAAGCGCCGTCACGGATGCTGTTGTGGATTACATCAACAGCATTGCCATCGGGCAACCCATAAACATTTACCGGATGCAGACCATCTTCCTGAATGCCGTGGACGGTATTGTCAGTGCCGACGAGGTTTCGCTAATCCAGATTGCAGTTGCAATAGACGGTTCCGTGGTTAATCCGGATGAACACACCGACCTTATTCAGGGTGACGAATACGGTTATTTTTCCACGGACTCGAGTCAGATAACGGTGCAACAATATGCAAATGCCGGTTGATAAAATTATCCCTGCCTATCCCTTTGTGCAGTACAGCGATGACCCTAACGTTGTGGCGTTTTTTAATGCCTACAACAAGATGGCCCAGGTATATCTCACGGCATTCAACAATCTTTATTTGCCCTGCTGGACATCATCTTTAGTCACCGGGCAGTTGCTGGACTGGGTGGCGAAGGGGATTTATGGCGTTGAGAGACCCCTGATACAGACTTCCACGGCTACGGTCGCGAAAGGCGCCTACAACACCATTGAATATGATGCGGTCGCCTATGCGCACATGGAGAGCTATCACCCGGGTACTTATCAGCACCTTCCTGATGACTATTTCAAACGAATACTGACGTGGAATTTTTACAAGGGTGACGGATTCCAGTTTTCGGTTATGTGGCTCAAGCGACGTATTGCACGATTTATTCACGGTGCGGCCGGCATCGATCCGCCGCTGGAGCACACGTTTGACGTCAGCGTCACCAGCAAAAATGGCGTGTTCACTCTCAAAATCCCCGAGTACGGGGACGGGATTGGTAATTTTTTGAAAATCGCTATTGATGAAGGGCTGGTCAATCTGCCTTTTATGTATAGCTGGAATGCAGAGGTTGTAGAACAATGATTACGGGATTCGGTAATAACGTCGTATCTGCCCTTGCCGAGAATATTACAGCAGAGCAGACCACCATTACGGTTATGTCAGGTGAGGGGGCGTTATTCGAGTCTCTCCTGAATACCGATCAGACCAATACGTCAAATCCGCTGAATGTGTACGGAAAGATTACGCTTACCAACTCGGGCCAGACCGTTTATGAGATTTGCCATGTGACTGCCGTTGACGGTGACAGGCTGAGCGTTTTACGCGGGCAGGAGGGGACGACTGCGAAAGGGTGGGCGCTGAACAGCGTTGTGGCGAACTTTGCCACAAGAGGCTCTGAAAATACCTTTGTTCAGATTGAGCACCTTCAGACCGGCCATTACACGACCGCGATTGCCGGCGGCACGGCGAATGCCCTGACCATACAGTTGCCGTCGACATTTTTTGTTAATGGCGCATCGGACTGGGAGCTTCGTACGCCCCTGATCGTAATACCGTCGCTGACGAATACTGGTGCATCGACACTGATGCTTACTTTGTCGGGAAAGGTGATTGGTACGTTTCCGCTGTATAAAGGCAACAAAGCAGCGCTTGAAGCAGGGGACCTGGTTAAAGATGTACCTTTTGCCTGCCTGCTGGACAGAAGCAAAACCTTCTTCAACGTATTGAACCCGGTCAAGGTGTATTCACTTGGTGACGGTCTTGTACGCACAGTTAACAGCAGAACACCTGATACTAAAGGCGCTGTGGCAGTCACCGC
>DWGY01000014.1:0-22111 GCA_018247315.1 Bibasis iluska mahintha
ATACAGGCTGTCATAACTGTACGTGTTTTCCGGCACTACTTTCTGGTTGCGCCAGAAGCGGGTCTCTTCCGCGTCGTTGGTGATTTTCAGCACGTTACCCACCGGGTCATACTCATAGCGCAGGTCCTGCAGTACCTTCGCTCCGGAAGCGTGTCCTGCCGGTCGCTCCGTTTTAATTCCGGTCAGGCGCTGCGTCTCTGCTTCATACGTGAACGTGGTCACCACGCCGTTGCCGTGCTCCTCACGCAGCTTCTGCCCGGCGGCCGAGTATGTCAGGGAGGCGACGATAACCTGCTCTTTTCCGCCCTTCAGCGTCAGCCAGCTGCCCGACAGCAGGCCGGCCACGTCATACGCCACCCGTTGCAGGTTGCCTTTTGCGTCCGTGGTGGTCAGCACCGCGCCGGTGGCGTCTGCTGTGGTCAGCGTGGTATATCCCTCGCTCTCTCCGGCGAGCAGGTCGTTCCAGGCAGAGGCATCATCACCCTGCCAGTCGGCCACGGCGTCCGGGTTGTTCGCATCCTTCAGCAGGCGGCGCGTGACGGAGTGCGGTACCCCGGTCAGGGCCACGCTGTCCGTCTGCGTCAGGCCCGCCGTATCGTAGTGGCTGACGCACGCACCGGCCAGGTTCAGGGCTTTCTCCGCGTCACCGTTGCTGGCATAAACGAAGCGCTCCGTGATGCGGGCGGCTTCGCCGCTGACCTGTTCCGTGATACTCAGCGGGCGACCGGGCAACTCTGCATCTTCATACTGCCAGGTGCGGGTCATGGCCTGGCTTCTGTCCTCCGTGCCATCACCGGCAGAGCTGATATTGCTGACAGCCAGAAACGGCCGACCTGCTGCGTCGTTCAGCGCCACGGTGATGCCGTTATCCACGCCCTGCGAGCGCAGCACGCTGCCGGCCAGGTCGGTGAGATAACTGAAGTTCACCAGTCCGGCGGCGTGCAGGCGCGAGTCAGCGCTCTGCGTCAGAAAGCCGCGGGCATCGTACTGATGGTGGGTGATGCGCTCACCGGTAACGTCCGGGGAGCCGGGATGGCGATGATACGCGATATCGCGCACGGTCAGGCCGCGGTTATCGAGGACCGTGACCATCGGGGTTTTGCTGAACAACGATGTGCTCATGGTATTCTCCTGTATATGTTATGCAACCGATAAGGCTGCAAAAAAAGCATACATCAATAAGGATAATTTCGCCTGAACGGGCGCTATCAGGGTGGGATAGGGAAAGACGCTGGTAGTTAAATTTCATTTGCAATTATTGTGAGCCCGGTGAAATGGATTGCGAGCCGGGCAGGATAAACGCGAGCTCATTATCACTTAATGTGAGCCAGGGAGGTTTTTTATTGTCACTTAATCTGAGTCGAAAATGGCGCTGATTGCGAGTCGGAGGGATTTCGATTGCGAGCCGTTACAGATAACTTTCAGCGCGGCACTCAGTATTTCCAGTTGCTCTGCGCTGTCTTCACCCATGCAGGTATCAGAAGGAAGCGAGATCACGAACGACCTCCCCGTAGCTCCCGTATTAACGCTTTTAACAGCGAGGGTGACAGGTTTCCGGTCAGCCGCAGACTGACATCACCAACCGTCACATCACAGATCAGGCCATCCTGGTGCACCGGCGTAACCGCGTCATATGCTGCTTTCGGGCTGGTTGAGAGCGGCATGTCAGAAACGACGACAGGGATGATAGATGGGGTGTCGGGAATATTGCGCTGAACATCATCGGGCAGAAGATGGCGATAGCGTTGCCGCCAGGTAAAAAGCAGATTGTCATTGATCCCATGTTCCCGCGCCAGATGAGCAACGCAGGCCCCGGGACGATACGATTTTTCAACGAGGCCGAGTTTAAATTCCATGGTATAGGATGCCCGGTTTCTGCTGAGATGGGGTGATACTGACATTGATAGAGTCCTTTTACGATAACAAGAGGACTCTATCATCGTTAATCACCAGCAATTTCGACAGACGGTACGAGCTGACCGCTTACTTCCATGGCAGCAGTTCGGCCACTTTGTTGCTGGGTCACTCCGGCAGTTCGCTCAGGATATGGCGAAGGTAGGCTTCCGGATCGATACCATTTAGCCTGCACGTCCCGAGCAGCCCGTACAGCAAGGCTCCGCGCTCACCACCGTGGTCGCTGCCGAAGAAGATAAAATTCTTTTTCCCAGGACAGACGGCACGAAGGGCTCGTTCGGCAGCGTTGCTATCAGGCTCTGCCAGACCATCATCACAGTAGTAGCACAGTGCATCCCACTGGTTCAGGGCATAAGCGAACGCCTCGCCCAGCCGGGATTTTTTCGACAGAGTGGCGCTTCTCTCCACCAACCAGTCATGCAGGGATATCAGCAACGGCTTACTTCGGGACCGCCTGGCTGCCAGCCGCTGAGATGCCGGGAGACCGCGTATTTCTTCTTCTATCGCGTACAGCATCACCGATGCGTTTCAGGGCTTCTGTCAGCGGCCCTCCTTCACGTTCCGGACTGAACAACCGATCGTAGCCTGCGAAGGCATCCACCCAGTTAGAGAGCAGCGCACGACTCAGCCCGACACTCTGACGGGCAAAGATTTCAGTCTGGCGATACAGCGGCAGATGTTCGCAGTATTTGGCCGTTAACACGCGGGCCAGCAGACCCGGTCCGGCGATGCCACGGTCGATGGGACGTGATGGCGCAGGGGCTTCAACGATGCAGTTGCATCTGACGCAGGCCTTTTTCACCCTGACCGTACGGATCACTTTCAGGGCGCTGGAGACCAGTTCCAGCTGTTCCGCGCTGACTTCGCTGAGGTATGCCATATCACTGCCGCAGTCCGGGCAGCAGGTTTCCGTTGGCTCCAGACGATGGATCTCGCGGGGAAGATGTTCAGGGAGAGGCCGACGGTGGCGGGACTGGCGCAGCTGGCGGGGTACCTGCGGATCGTATTCCCGTCCGTTGTAGCGATCGTTTTCCTGCTCCTGCTGTTTCAGCAGGGCTTCGGCTTCTTCAACCTGTCGGCGAAGTTTTTCGGAGCGGGTACCGAACAACATTCGACGCAGTTTTTCTATCTGTGCCCGCAGATGCTCTATCTCGCGCTCTTCGTTCTCTATTTTATCTTCTGCGCGGGCCAGTGCAGAACGCAGGAACGACTCAGTCTCTGCAACGAGACTGAGCTGACTGTCTTTCTGGCGAAGCGCGTCTTCCAGCGCGGCGATACGGGCGAGATAGTCGTGATTCATAACCGCTTTTATAATGCGGCTGTGATTTTTTTACAACATTGTCAGTGAGTTAAGGCGGGATGTTTTTGGCTGGCGCCAGTCCAGCTTATCAAGGAGCATGGCGAGCTGTGAGCGGGTGATCGCGATTTTGCCGTCACGTACAGCAGGCCAGACGAACTGCCCCTCATCCAGACGTTTGATAAACAGGCACAGACCATCAGCATCAGCCCAAAGTATTTTCACGGTATCGCCACGGCGTCCCCGGAAGATGAACAGGTGGCCGGAGAAGGGATCCTCATCGAGAGCGTGCTGTACCAGCTCGCCCAGGCCATTGAACGATTTATGCATGTCAGTAGCCCCGGCAACCAGCCAGATACGGGTACCTGACGGGAGGGATATCATTGTGTCCTCCCGGTCAGCTCGCGGAGTAGCACGGCCAGCAACTCTGGTGACGGGTTCTCAAGCGTCTTTTTTCCGTGGCGGAATTCAACACTACAGGAGGTGGCGTTCAGTGCTGAGAACTGAACCGGCTCAGTGTGCATCCCGCCAGATGGAGTCGGATCAGGCACCACCTCAACAGGCAGTATCGTTGGTGGTGATGTAGTCACTATGGTAGCCGGAAGACGGCGCGATATGCGGCCTTCATTCTGCCAGAGCCGTAACCATTTGAAGATGATGTTATCATTGACGCCGTTATCACGGGCAATCTGAGCAACGCAGGCACCGGGGCGTGAAGCCAGTTCAACCATACGGAGCTTAAAGTCATTCGAATAATTTTTACGGGGTTCTTTTCGCCAGGATTGGGATTCCATACTTAGATGTCCGTCTGTACAGGTGGACGTCTAAGTTACCAGCACTGGCTTAATGGCTACATACGGCGCTGGGTTTACGCTGATATGACTTTCCGTGTCAAACCGGAACCTCTGTTTTTTACAATTTTCTTTTTGGGTTTAATTCCCTGAGGGCGACGTAGCAGTAAATCCGACGGTGAATCACGCTGATATTCGCGGGTTGGATACCGCATTACAGGGGTCCGTCATATGAGCCTGCCACTTTCTTACGTCGCGAATCGGCTCTGTTCCGCCGTCGCTAAGCGTAAACGTGGGTTACTCTTGTACCGGGCTACGCCGCCTTCAGGAAACTGAGCATCCTCATTCTTTAACTCAGCGTCATTGTGGTTGTTGTACGACAGACATTGCTATCCGACCTATATCCCAGATAAAACCCGCCAGCTCGCGCGCGACGGCAACAATCGTTATATTGACATGCTTCCCCTTTGCCTGAAGTTTTCGGTACCTTCTGCAAAGCCTGACCTGCGCATCCCACGCTCTGTCAATGACGGGGCGGGGTAAATTTTCCTGACGATTTTGTATTGCCGGACTGATACGTGCTGGATGCCGATAGCTCCACGCGGCTTCAACCAGCAGCTTTCTTGCATAACTGTTTCCGGCTTTGGTGATGCTGCCCTGATGTCTGCTTCCTCCCGACGAATATTCCGATGGTGTGATACCAAACCATGACATTAACTGTCGGGGATGTTCGAAGCGTGTCAGGTCACCCAGTTCAGAAATTAATCCAATTGCCGTAATAAACTGGATCCCCCGCATCGCCTGCAGAGCCACCACTACCGGGTAAAGTCTCCATTCGGTAACAGCTTCCCTCAGGGCGGATTCCAGCCGTTCACATTGTGCCAGTCGGTCTTCTATTGTACGACGGTGCTCGTCGAAAGCTAATTGTCGCCAGGGACTCTCGAATGAATATTTACTGAGCCAGCGTCGGTGTGCGGGGCCCCAGTCTGCCCGTCCGACATAATGGATCCCATGGACCAGAAGAAACGATTTCAGACGTTGCCGTGCATGCCGTAAATCATCGCGGGCAGATGTCCACGCCCGGGCCAAATCTCGGAATGCCTCATCTTCAATGCCGGGCACATAGACAGCAGAAAGATCTCCTGCACGCAGAGAACGCACCAGCCTGATTGCATCACGGCGGTCGGTTTTAACCCGCTCTCCCGGTTTTTTCGGGATAAGCGAGGGGGCACAGACCATACAGTCAAAACCGGACTTCACCAGTCGGCGATAAAGTCCGTAACCACAGGGCCCCGCTTCATAAACGATACTAACCTGCGATGACTTTGACCTGAGACGCTTGCAAAGACGCTGAATGTCAGTGGGTGTTGTACCAATTTTCCCCATCAGTTCAACAGGTTCCGAATTGATAGCATAAGCGACAGTTATCGATTCTTTGTGAACATCTAATCCGACGTACAACGTGTTATTGTTGTTCATGCTGGCCTCCGTGGTGGAAATACCGGGGTGTAGCAACAGCTCACCCATGCGGCTCTGGCAACGATGTTAACCCGCGTTAAATATCCCACGTTGGCCAGCACCTGTCTCACGGAAAGTCATACTGTCTTACGCCTGTCCGGGCTCCATCGTTGCCGGTAGTGTGATTCCGGCATATGTTCTGCCGGCGCTGTTGCGAAGAATAGGGGGGCTGTGAACTTCCTCTCAAAACTCACAGATTAACCAGGATGTAGCCTGTTGGTTGTCCTTATGTTTAAAAAAAGAATGAGGAAAAAGTATATAAAAGAGAAATGGAATAAATATACAAACCAATTAAAAACGTTCCGTATGAATTGAATATTTCCCGGTCGGTTTGTTTGAAACGTCATTCATGGAGGTGTATATGGCAAAAGACCCACAGGTTAAAGATAATACCGCATTCCCTTTTTATGGTGAACTGGGGACTATTAATCTCAACTCTCTCACCAGCGAACAGTATGGCATATACCGACAGTCGGAAAGTGGTAATGTTTACTCGGGACTCAATTACCCTGCTGACAGTCCTGGCTCATTGCTTGTATTACCTACTCGTGGGGATGGCTGTGTGCAGGAGTATCGAACTTATGACACAAATGCCCTGTTTCGACGTCATTATTACCTTGCCACCTTTATGTGGGCCTGGTCTTCCTGGTGCGTCGAGTACAACAGTGATAATCCGTCTCCTGCTCGCAATACTGGCACTCCTCTGCCTGTTGGTGCTTTGATGCTCTGGCCTTCAGATATCCCTCCTGTGGGTTGGCTTCTATGCGATGGTTCTTCTTTCAATTGTGAAGAGTTCCCTCGTTTAGCGCTGATCTATCCTGAAAAAAAACTTCCAAATCTGTATGGTCCGGAACATGCTAATACTTTACTACGGTATATTACAAAAGCAGAGTAAAGGTACAAACAAGCCCATCGGATGTTAACTTTGATATAAGTTTCATCGATGTGCCAGGAGCAGAACCCCGAAGGGTTTCGCCAGTACCAGCGCAGACGTTTCTCCATTTCAGGAGCATAACGCTGAACCCGGCGGTAAATGGTGGTGTGCTCGATATTGACGCCGCGTTCGGCCAGCATCTCCTGCAGTTCACGGTAGCTGATGCCATATTTGCAGTACCAGCGCACCGCCCACAGGATAATGTCGCGCTGAAAATGATGGCCTTTGAATGGGTTCATACGCTGCTCATTCAGCAAAAGGGGATGATAAGTTTATCACCACCGACTATTTGCAACAGTGCCCAGGCTGCGTGGGGGTAATACGCTGGCCGATGCCATCCTGGGCTGTCTGATGCATAACGCTCACCAGCCGGAGATGAAAGGTGAAACAATGAGAAAGAGACTGGCACAGGTTGACACAAAACGAACATCGGGGTTTATAAAGAAACGTTAGGGTGCGTTAGGAAATAACACGTTCATGTTCCACCGGAACGGATTACATCGGAATCAATGGTCGGTTTGGGTCGGAATACGCAATTCCTGACGGGTATTTAATCCGTTCAGGAATACCGGTACACGGTAAAAAAACGAATGAACACCACGCTTACGTATACCGATGGACACATCCTGCTGAACGCAGGTAATACAACGATGCATGGCAGGTCTGCGCCTGCAGCCTGTCAGCACAGCCGGGGGTGGCATATACCCGATTCAGAAAGCCGTGCTGCGTTTGTCCCCGTTTTATCTCACCCCCCTGAAAAACCAGACCGGCGTTCACCTGCGGGAAAACCTCATATCCCCCTGGCTTTATGTCACGGGCACTGCGCACACCACCCAGCCTTCCGTCGAGAGGGCAGGGTACCGGGGGAGGCAGTGGCAGGCCGTGACGCAAACATACTTTCTTACATTTTAAACACACTGTTCACCGGACGTCTCTCCCCGGGGATATCCGGCGTAAAATAACGCTGCCCGACCCTGGTGCGGTACTGACTGTCCGTTTAAGTCTGCCAGGGGCGTATCCGGTAACGTTATTCAGGGACTGCCGGTCCCTGAATACGGCCACGGACAGCGTTCCGGGCGACAGTGACCGCCACGCCGGTAGTCCGGCGCTCGCTGCAACCGTGCCCGGGAGCAGGGCGGGCCCCGAAAAAACCGCGCCGTGCTGTATGATATATTTAAGTATAAAAATTTATAAAAAATCCCCGGCCTGGCAGGAACCCCCATACTTAGATGAAATTACCCCGGAAAGCCAGTACTTTCCGGTCTGCTACCCGGCAGGTAATAAACCGTTACCTTATTCTTAACTCCCTGTTTTATTTACCTTCGTGTTTTTTCTGAATCCCCCCGTCCGGGCAATCTGTAAAAGAAAGAGCAATACTCACCATCACTGTCTTCTCAGCGGAGTTCATGATGCTGATTAACCTCTTTGGCGAGCTTTACGGTCCGGTCGTCATTGCCGCCTTTTCCGGCGCCATGCTGTTTATCCTTCTCCAGCAGACCTTCAGGGGACTGAATAAACTGCTGGTCTTTCTGGTGTCGTTCTTCATGGGGATAACCGGGGGGGACACTGCCGTATCCCTGGCGCAGCGCTATCTTCCGGCAGACATCCATATGGACAGGGCGGTGGGGGCGTTTCTCTGCAGTGCCCTTATTGTTTCGGTGGCCATGACGGTGATATCCCGAGTGGAGCATCACCGGCATACCGGCCATCAGGCATAAAAGGGGCCTCCGCAAATGAACGACTACCTCCAGCCATTCCTGCTCAACGTGAATGCCGTTGTCTGCGCGGTGACCGCCGGGAGGCTCTTTTCCTGGCGGCTTTCCCGTCGTCCGGCCAGCTTCATGCAGGGGCTGGTTATCTACTTTCTGATTGTGTCGTGTGCCACCGTCACCATCCGGACCCTGACCGGGGAATACTACTACGCCGACTGGTCCGAGGCGGTGATTAACGCCGCGCTGTGTCTGTTCTGTCTTCTGAAAGCCGGCAATCTTTTTGAACAGGAGCCCTCCCATGAAAACCAGTGAAAAAGGCCTGGCGCTGATTAAGCATTTTGAGGGGCTGCGCCTGCGGGCGTATCGGTGCTCGGCAGACGTCTGGACCATCGGCTACGGCCACACGGCCGGCGTCAGGCCCGGGGATGTGATAACCCCGGAGCAGGCCGATGCGTTTCTGCGCGAGGATGTGGCGGATGCTGAGCGTGCCGTGGGTCGTTTTGTCCGCGCTCCGCTCACACAGTGTCAGTTCGATGCGCTTGTTTCCTTTACGTTTAATCTCGGTTCCGGAAACTTGCGCACCTCCACGCTGCTGAGATTACTGAACGCCGGCGATTACCCCGGGGCGGCAGGCCAGCTGCTGCGCTGGGTTAACGCCGGCGGGAAACGGCTCCCCGGACTGGTACGGCGAAGGGAAGCGGAGAAAGCATTGTTTGAAACGCCGGCGTAAATACCACCGGCGTGTCTGACAGCGGAACAGACCAGGAGACTCTGTAACGGAGTCGGGGACGCACTGCATCCCTCAGGGAAAAAGACACCCGCCGGACAGCCGGGGGGGGGGAACCACGCATGATGACTATGAGGGTAAATCAGATGTATCTGACCGAAGAAATACTGGACAAGCTGAACAGCAGTGCAACGGACAAAAAAGCCGGCACTCCGCCCGTCACCCTGGCGGACATTATGGTCCGCTCTTTTGCAGAAGTGAAAACGCTGGCCGGCGACAGCCTGAGCTGGGGGGAAAAGAATCACCTCTGGCAGCAGGCGCAGACCGCGCTGAAAGAGAACAGAATGGCGGAGTCCCGCATTCTCAGCCGCGCCAATCCCCAGCTGGCAAACGCCGTGCGGCTGGGCATCCGTCAGTCCTCCCTGCGGCAGGGTTATGACGACCTGTTCCCGCAGCGTGCCGGCAGCTTCGTGAAGCCCGGTTCGGTGGCCTCCATGTTCTCCCCGGCGGGGTACCTGACGGAGCTGTACCGTGAGGCCAGAAAACTGCATGACGCCGGTTCACGGTACCATCTCGACAAACGCCGCCCGGACCTGGCGTCCCTACCCCTGTCGCAGGGGAATATGGACGACGAGCTGTCCACGCTGTCCCTGTCGAACGAGCTGCTGCTGAACAGCATTGAAACGGCGGAAAGTCTGGACTATGACGGGGTCATGAAGATGCTCTCCACCTACCGTCAGACAGGGATGACGCCGTTCCACCTGCACTATGAGTCAGCCCGTCGGGCGATAATGTTACAGGATGAAGGGTTCACGGCCTTCCGGCGTAACCCGGACGTGGCCAGAGAGATGCATACCGCGTCCCTGCTGGGGATAGAGGCGGATATTTCTCCTGAGCTGTATGCGCTGCTGACCGAGGAAACAACCGAAGCCAATGCCGATGAGCTGATTAAAAAGAACTTTGGCGAAAATGTTGATATCAGCGTATTTCAGAACATCGCCTATCTCGCCCGCTGGTACGGGCTGTCCCACGATGAGATAAGCTCGATGCTGGGGATGGCTGTATCAGGAAATAACCTCGATCCAGCTGTTAAGCAGTACATTAATGACAGACTGGTAACCCTGGCTGAAACAGGGGAAACACTGGGTGCAGTGTTGCTCAAACGTACGGTCATATCCGACCCCTGGGAGTTAAATGCTGAATTAATCCCCCGGGAAAATGGCAGCTACAGCCTTAATTTTAGTTTTAAAAACACCTATCCCGCGACACCAGTATTCCTGGTTGGCACTTCTATTCGATCCGGCAACCTATACGAGGATGATAATTTTGTACCTGAAGCCGGAAAGGCTTACAGTATTAATATTGAATTAGATGAGGATAAACTATCTGCCGGATTAACGCTTTCAATAGGAAGATGGTCTCTCCCTGGTCAGGGTGGGGGGCGAAGTTCGGACATCAGCTTTGAAAAAGAATCCTATCCGTTTAATGTTTTTCTGCTGAAGCTTAACAAGCTTATTCGCCTCTATAAAGCGACCGGTATCGCCCCGTCCGACATTCTTACAGTTATCGAAAGCAACAACCGTGACCTTGACATCACCGGCGACGTCCTGAGCAAACTGTTCTGGGTGCGCTACTACATGCAGCGCTACGGTACGGATGTGTCCGCCGCGCTGGTGCTGTCCGGCGCGGACATCAGCCAGATAAACCACGGCGGGGAGGACAGCGCTTTTAACCGGCTGTTCAATACCCCGCTGCTGAATAACGCTGCGTTTGCTGCGGATGGCGCCGAATTTGACCTGAAGCCGGGAGGGGCTGCCGACAGCTTCCGGTCCGGCGTGCTGAAGCGCGCCTTTCAGGTTAACGATACTGAACTCTTCACCCTGTGGTCCCTGGCGCAGGGCAGGGCTTCTCCGGGACCTTTCACGGCAACTGTGGGTAACCTGTCGGTACTGTACCGGGTAAACCTGCTGGCTGACGCGCACGCGCTGAGCGTGGCGGAGCTGGCGGCCCTGCTCTCCGTTTCGCCTTATGCTGACGCCGACGGCGGCATCGCCGGGATTTCCCGGAAAGAAACAGACCTGGCCGGTCTGGTCAGCTTCCTTGACGAATACACCCGGTGGCTGAAGGACGAGAACTGGACGGTAAGCGACCTGTACCTGATGACCACTGACCGCTACAGCACCGCCCTGTCCCCGGATATCGAAAACCTGGTGACCACGCTGAAGGATGGCCTGGCGAATCAGGACCTCAGTCAGGCTGATGACGCCGGGCTTATCCGCGCAGCGGCCCCCTTTATTGCGGCGGCCACGCAGCTGGATTCAGCAGACACGGCCACCGCCCTTCTGCAGTGGCTTGACCAGCTTAAACCGCAGGGGCTGACGGTGAAGGACTTCCTGGTGAAGGTCGCACTTTTTAACCCGGACGGGGATAACGTTGCCCTGGTCTCGTTCTGTCAGGTACTGGGCCAGCTGGCACTGATTGTGCGTTCGCCGGGGCTGACCTCCGGGGAAATCGCGCTGGCCGTCGTGCAGAGCGATAAAATCCTGCCTGACAGCCAGACGCTGGCGCAGGATATCGCCACTGTCCGCGCGCTGACGCGTTTCCACCACTGGCTGCAGCAGTGTGGCCCGTCTGCCACCGAAATTCTGTCGGCGCTGGGCAGCGGCACGCTGACCCCGGCGCAGATGGCGCAGGCCATGATGCTGGATGAGCAGATGGTGGTTCAGGGCCTGGATGAGGCCGATAAAAGGTCTGAAAAAACCGGCCGGTTTGACCGCTGGACGGAAATCGATATCACCCTGCAGTGGATGGATATGGCCGCCACCCTGGGTATTACCCCGGCGAAAGTCCGCACCCTGATTAACGTCAAGTTTGCGGATGATAAAAAGATGACCACCTGGAGCGACTGGGTTATCCTCAGTAATATCCTGCAGGGGGGGCTCAGCAGCCGGCAGACGGCGCAGCTGCAGGCCGTCCGGGATGAGGCGCTCAGCAGCGCCCTCAGCGCCTTTGCCATCAAAAATATCGCCCCGACGTGGGTGACAGACCGTGACAAACTTTACAGCTGGCTGTTGATTGATAATCAGGTCTCCGCGCAGATAAAAACCACCCGGATTGCAGAAGCCATTGCCAGTGTGCAGTTGTATGTGAATCGGGCATTAAGCGGCCAGGAAGAGGGCGTGGATAACACAGTTAAATCGGGTCGGTTCTTCACCACTGACTGGGATACTTACAACAAGCGTTACAGCACCTGGGCGGGCGTGTCAGAGCTGGTCTATTACCCGGAAAACTACGTTGACCCGACGATGCGTATCGGCCAGACCAGCATGATGGATGAAATGCTGCAGAAGCTCAGCCAGAGTCAGCTGAACAGTGACACGGTTGAAGATGCGTTTAAAACCTACATGACCCGTTTTGAGGAGATTGCCAGCCTCGACATTATCAGCGGCTACCATGACAGCGTCAGCGACCAGAATGGCATAACCTACTTGGTGGGACGTTCAGCGATTGGTGATTACTACTGGCGTTCGGCAGACATTAATAAGATGTCGGACGGGAAGCTGCCGGCGAATACCTGGACGGAGTGGAAGAAAATCACCGCCGCTATTACCCCGATCAGTAATCTGATGCGTCCGGTAATTTTCGGGTCGCGCTTTCATATTGTGTGGGTAGAAAGCAAAGAAACGGCCAAAAAAGACGGTGATGATATAACTAAATCTACAGAATATCAGCTGAAGTACGCCCACATCCTGCATGATGGTTCGTGGAGCTCTCCGGTTTCTGTTGAATTAACGACAAAATATTTACCGCTGAAATCTCTCACGGAGAGTTCTGTAGACATTACCAGTACAGGCATCTACTGTGCTCATGATAAAATAAGAGACTGTATATTTGTCTCTTTTTACGAAAAGAAACAAACGCAAACAAAAGAGAACAATAAAAATATTACCGGTCTGCTCATCCATGCTGATGGTGCCATTATCTGCCCTGATGAATTCCCGGAGTACTTTTATTCACAGTTTGATACATCAGAATATACCTGTCTCAATACACAGGTTATTCAGCCTTCAGTGACAAAAGTAAAGTCTCTGGATTATAAATGGGGCGAAAGTAAATTTTCACTTATACAGAACAGTCCGATAACTGTAAGCTCTACGGTGCTGGCAGACAATGCTATCAATTTCACGTTAGAGCCTGAGGCAAGGCTAGTGTTCAGCAATCTCCAGCAAAAAACCCAGGTTGACGCCCTTAAAAAAATTGCCAGCATTGGGGATGTTGTTCTTCTTGGTTCGGTGTATAAAAAATTCGAAGATGAAGATGATGGAATAAATGGAGCCTCATTTATAGAAATATCCGCGGTAACGCTGAAAAAAGTAAACAGTAATAGCGTGGAATATGTAACCTATTTAACACCATTGTATTCCGACCCGGGTGGGTCATGGGAAAATATCTATACCGCAGGCGGTTTTAAGGTTGTTTATAACAGAGATGATGTCACTGAAAAAACCAAGTATGACAAAACCACTAATTCATGGGTATATACATGTGATACGGCACCAGATTTTATATCTTTAATTTTCTTTACAGAATCTGATGGAGATGATTCTTTTTTGGTGGGTGGTTTTGAGTCGTCAGAAATTGTTGAAATAGACATAGCGACAATGAAAGCACAAATTGATGTGTTTTGTGGGAAAGAAAAATTATTGGCGGTAGATTCAGAAGGTATAGAATCGGCCAAGTGGGATGAATCGCTATTTCATTTTCCTGATACAACAATAACTGTGCCACAAAGTTATTTCATGAATGGAACTGTCGATATTTATTATGAAGTTTCTGTGCTTGGTGGTGGCGTTTCCTTTGGTTCAGAAACATTAAGTTGTACCGTTAATCTTGGTAAGGATGCGCCAAGTATAAAGTTGTTTCATACAGCCGAAAATGCGCAATATCTGCAGTACGGAGTTCATCGTATCCGTGTAAACACGCTGTTTGCAAAACAACTGGTCTCGCGCGCGAATGACGGGCTTGACACCGTCCTTTCCATGGATACTCAGGGGTTGCCGGAGCCGAAGCCCGGAGAAGGGAATTACGTGACGGTAACCTTCAGCAAATATGACCCGAAAAAGCACGGTGATGGCTCGTTTGAACTGTACCTGCTCGGTACTGAGGCTACGCCAGATAACAGCCGGAGTAAGCATTTATACGCATCAGGAAATGTCTCCGCTGAGAATGAAACTACATTATCATTATTTTTGCCGTGGGATCCGAAGAAACAGGGTGATGAAAAATACATCACATATATTGGTGTTAAATATTCAGACAAAGATTACACAACAACCTTTTCGGAAATGATAGAGTTTATATATAATCCTGCTTCCGGAACATATGAGCGCGTGCGCGATAATATACGAGGGGTGACAGGTACCGTAAATAACAGCCCGTCTGAACCAATGGACTTTAATGGTGCCAACGCCCTCTACTTCTGGGAAATGTTCTACTATGTCCCGATGATGGTGTTTAAACGTTTGCTCAGTGAAGGTCGTTTCACCGAGGCCACCCGGTGGATTAAGTATATCTGGAGCCCGGACGGGTATCTGCAGAACGACCAGCCGGCCACCTGGACATGGAACGTCCGCCCGCTGGAGGAGGAGACCACCTGGCATGCGAACCCGCTCGATTCCGCAGACCCGGACGCGGTGGCGCAGGCCGACCCTCTGCACTACAAGGTCGCCACGTTTATGGCGTACCTCGACCTGCTTATTGCTCGCGGTGACGCGGCTTACCGGCAGCTTGAGCGCGACACCCTGAACGAAGCCAAAATGTGGTATGTACAGGCACTGAATGTACTCGGCAATGAACCTTATCAGCCCGCAGGTTCGGGCTGGGCCTCACCCCGCCTGAGCGACGCGGCAGATAAAACCACGCAGAAAAACGTTCAGCAGGCGCTGATGGCCGTGCGCCAGCAGCTTACCTCCGGCGAACTGCGTACCGCCAATTCCCTGACCGGCCTGTTCCTGCCCCAGCAGAATGAGAAGCTGGCCGGGTACTGGCAGACGCTGAACCAGCGTCTGTACAACCTGCGCCACAACCTCTCCATTGACGGCAACCCCCTGTCGCTGGCCATCTTTGCCGCCCCGGCCGACCCGGCGGCGCTGCTGAGTGCGGCGGTGAATGCGGCCTCAGGCGGCGTCAGCCTGCCGCCGCCGGTGATGCCGGTGTACCGCTTCCCGGTCATTCTGGAGAGCGCCCGGGGACTGGTCAGTCAGCTCACCCAGTTCGGCAGCACGCTGCTGAGTCTCACCGAGCGGCAGGACGCGGAGGCGTTGTCTGAGCTGCTGCAGACCCAGGGCGCCGAACTGGTGCTGCAGGGTATCGCCCAGCAGATGAAAACCCTTGAGGAGCTCGATGCGGACAGGGCCGCGCTGGAAGAGAGCCGGAGCGGAGCGCAGTCGCGTCTGGAGAGCTACACCCGGCTGTATGAGGAGGATGTGAACACCGGCGAAAGGCAGGCCATGGACCTGGCACTTTCTGCCTCGGTGCTGTCCGCCACGGCGACCACGTCCTATACCGTTGCCGCCGGGATGGATGCGGTACCCAATATCTACGGCATAGCATTTGGCGGGTCACGCTATGGCAGCATTGCCCGGGCCGTAGGGACGGGGATTGAGGTGGCCGCCTCGGCCACCCGCACGGCCGCAGAGCGCCTCAGCCAGTCGGAGATGTACCGCCGCCGCCGTGAGGAGTGGGAAATTCAGCGCAATAACGCGCAGTCCGACGTGAAGCAGATTGATGCCCAGCTGGCCTCGCTGGCGGTGCGCCGCGAGGCGGCCGTGCTGCAGAAAACCTACCTGGAGACCCAGCAGGGCCACACGCAGGCCCAGATGACCTTCCTGCAGAACAAGTTCAGCAACAAAGCCCTGTACAACTGGCTGCGCGGCAGGCTGTCCGCCATCTACTACCAGTTCTACGACCTGACGGTCTCCCGCTGCCTGATGGCGCAGGAGGCGTACCTGTGGGCGCTGGCGGCACCGTCAGCCACCTTCATCCGCCCGGGAGCCTGGCAGGGGAGTTATGCCGGCCTGATGGCGGGCGAAACCCTGATGCTGAACCTGGTGCAGATGGAGCAGGAATACCTGAAAAAAGACCAGCGCGAGAAAGAGGTCACGCGCACGGTCTGCCTGTCAGCGTTCTATACCAGCCTGCCGGAAAAGGACTTCGTGCTGGCCGGTCAGGTGGTCGCGCTGGTCACGGCGGGCAGCGGCAGCGCGGGGACAGATGTCAACGGACTGAAGGTGGAGAACAAACAGCTGCAGGCCTCGCTGAGGCTGGCTGACCTGAACATCGGGACCGACTATCCGGACAGTCTGGGTCACACCCGGCGCATTAAGCAAATCAGCGTCACCCTGCCGGCCCTGACCGGGCCGTATCAGGACGTGCGGGCGGTGCTCAGCTACGACGGCAGCGTGAAAATGCCGCGCGGCTGCGATGCGCTGGCGGTGTCACACGGCATGAATGACAGCGGGCAGTTCCAGCTGGACTTTAATGACAGCCGCTGGCTGCCGTTTGAGGGGATACCGGTGGATGAAGACGGCACGCTGACGCTGAGCTTCCCGGACGCGGACGGCAGACAGAAAGACCTGCTGCTCAGTCTGACGGACATCATTCTGCATATCCGTTACACCATCACTATTGCTGGCTGATTTCCCGGCTGTCACCTGGCTCCCTGCGGGGAGCCTGAGGAGAATGTTATGTTACAGAACAGAGAACAGCCGGGGTTTACGCCACCGTCTTTACCTTCCGGCGGCGGGGCCATTACGGGCCTGAAAGGCGACATGGCGGCGGCCGGACCGGACGGCGCCGCCACGCTGAGCGTGCCGCTGCCGGTCAGCGCCGGACGGGGGTATGCCCCGGGCCTGACGCTCGGCTATCACAGCCGGGCCGGTAACGGCCCCTTTGGCATGGGCTGGGATATCAGCCTGCCGGCCATCCGGCGGCGCACGCATAAAGGCGTGCCGCGCTATGACGACAGCGATGAATTTACCGGCCCGGACGGTGAGGTGCTGGTCCCGGTGCTCGCGGGTAACGGCACCCCGGAGACCCGGGTGGCCGGTCAGCTTCTGGGCGTGAAGCCGGGCGGGGATTACACCGTCCGCGCCTGGCGTTCCCGGACTGAAACCGACTTCAGCCGCCTGGAATACTGGGTGCCGCAAGACGGTGACGGCCAGGCTTTCTGGGTGCGGTACGGCCCGGACGGTCAGGTGCAGCTGTTCGGCCGCAACCCGCAGGCCCGTATCAGCGCGCCTGATAATCCGGCGCAGACCGCCGTCTGGCTGACCGAATCCTCCGTGTCGCTGACCGGGGAGCAGATTTACTGGCAGTACCGGGCGGAGGATGAGGCGGGCTGCGGCGATGCCGAAAAAACGGCCCATCCCGTCGCGACGGCGCAGCGTTATCTGACGGCCGTCTGGTACGGCAACCGGAAAGCGGCCCGGGAATTACCGGCCCTGGTTTCTGAGCCGGCGGCCACCGACTGGCTGTTCACCCTGGTGCTGGACTACGGCGAGCGCGGAACAGAACTGACTCAGGCTGCGGCCTGGCTCGCGCCGGGCTGCGGCGACTGGCCCTGCCGGCAGGACTGCTTTTCCGGCTGGGAGTATGGCTTTGACGTCCGTACCCGTCGCCTGTGTCATCAGGTGCTGATGTACCATGCCGTCACGGCCCTGGCCGGCGAGGAAAAGCCGGGGGATGAACCGCAGCTGGTTGCCCGGCTGTGGCTGGATTATCACGAAGACCCGTCAGTGTCCACCCTGAAAACCGTGCAGCAGGCCGGGTATGAACCGGACGGCACCCTGCGGACGCTGCCGCCCCTCACGTTTAGCTGGCAGACATTCACGCCCCCCGCAGCGGCTGACTGGCAGCGGCGACAGGATATGGGCAACCTGAACCTGCTCCAGCCTTACCAGATGGTTGACCTTAACGGTGAAGGGCTGGCGGGCATTCTGTATCAGGACGGCGGGGCATGGTGGTACCGGGCCCCGCAGCGCGCGCAGGGTGATGACCCGGATGCGGTGACGTGGGGCCGGGCCGCGCCGCTGCCGGACATGCCGGCCCTGCGTAACGGGGGTGTCCTTGCCGATCTGAACGGTGACGGCTGGCTGGAATGGGTGGTGACCGCTCCCGGCGTGGCGGGCCTCCATGACCGTACCCCTGAATGTGAATGGCGGCATTTTACCCCGCTGTCGTCCCTGCCGGTGGAGTATGCCCACTCGCGCGCGCAGCTGGCCGATATCACCGGTGCCGGCCTGACGGACCTGGTCCTGACGGGTCCCCGCAGCGTCCGGCTGTATGCCGGTACAGGGGAGGGGTGGGGCCGGGCGCAGACGGTGATACAGCAGGAGGGCATTACCCTGCCGGTGCCCGGAGCCGACGACCGGGTGATGGTGGCGTTCAGCGACATGGCCGGCAGCGGTCAGCAGCACCTGGTGGCGGTCAGCGCCCGGGGCGTGCGGTACTGGCCAAACCTGGGCCACGGGCGCTTCGGACAGCCGGTGGACCTGCCCGGTTTCAGCCAGCCGGCCGCCACGTTTAACCCGGACCAGCTGTACCTGGCTGACACTGACGGGTCGGGTACCACCGACCTGATTTATGCCCTGACTGACCGTGTGCAGGTGTATATCAACCAGAGCGGCAACCGCCTTGCCGCGCCGTTTTCCGTGGCATTACCCGACGGGGTGCGCTATGACCGCACCTGCAGCCTGCAGCTGGCCGACGTTCAGGGACTGGGCGTGGCGAGCCTGGTCCTGACGGTACCGCATCCGGCTCCCCGGCACTGGGTCTGCCATCTTTCGGCGGAGAAACCCTGGCTGCTGAACGGGATGAACAACAGTACGGGAGCCGCTCACCGTCTGGGTTACCGCAGTTCGGCCCAGTTCTGGCTGGATGAGAAGGCCGGTGCTCTGGCGGCCGGGAAAACCCCGCCAGTCTGCAGGCTGCCGTTTGCCCTGCACACCCTGCACCGCACCGAGGTGACCGATGAAATCAGCGGCAACCGGCTGGTCAGCACGGTGCGCTACCGGCACGGGGCCTGGGACGGAAAGGAGCGGGAGTTCCGCGGTTTCGGGTTCGTGGAAATCACGGATACCGACCTGCTGACCAGCCGGGGGACCGCCGGGGAGGTCAGCCCGCCGGCGGTCAGCCGCAGCTGGTACGCCACCGGCCTGACGGAGACGGACGGGCGCCTGGCGGAAGCGTTCTGGCAGGGCGATCCGGCGGCGTTTACCGGCTTCACGCCGCGCTTTACCACCGGCAGTGGAGAGGATGAACAGGCTTACACCCCGGATGACGCCACGGCATTCTGGCTGAACCGCGCAATGAAGGGCGTGCTGCTGCGCAGCGAACTGTACGGTGACGACGGCAGCCCTCAGGCGGGTACCCCGTATACCGTGACGGAAACCCGTCCACAGGTACGGCTGGCTGAAGCCCGGGGAGTCTGCCCGGTGACCAGGCCGGGTATCGCGGAAAGCCGTACATATGTGTATGAACGGGTCAGCAGTGACCCGCAGTGCAGTCAGCAGGTGCTGCTGTCCAGCGACGCGTACGGACAGACGCTGAAGCAGGTCGCCATCCGCTATCCGCGCCGGCCACAGCCGGCCGTCAGCCCTTACCCGGACACGCTGCCGGACACGCTGTTTGCGGGCAGTTATGACGATCAGCAGCAGGTGCTGCACCTTGAGCTGCAGCAGAGCAGCTGGCATACCCTGGCGGACATCGCCGCCGGTATCTGGCTGCCGGGACTGCCGGACGCGTCGCGCAGCGATGTGTTCAGCCATCCTGCCACCGCCGTTCCGGCCGGCGGTATCACCCTTGAGCTGCTGCAGAAAAACGGGGGGCTGCTGGCCGGCGCGCAGTCTGTGGTCTTTGCCGGGCAGCAGCAGGTCTGGTACCTGGATGCCGGGGAGAACGCGACAACCGGGACACCGGCCTTCCCGCCGCTGATGGCCTTCAGCGAAACCGCCCTCCTTGATGAGGACATGGTGGCCTCCCTGGCGGGCACGGTCACCGGCGATGCCCTTGCTCGGGCGGGGTATCTGCGGGCGGCTTATCTTTTCCCGCGCAGTGACGAGGCAGAAAAACACCTCTGGACGGTGCGGCAGGGCTTCAGCACCTACGGCACCGCCGCGCACTTCCGGCTGCCGGACACGTACCGCGACACCCCGCTGACCGGCGCGGTCACCGTCACCCGGGATGCGCACGACTGCGTGGTCACCCGGGTGCAGGATGCGGCCGGGCTGACCACGACAGCCGGATATGACTGGCGTTTCCTGACGCCGGACAGGGTGACGGATGTGAACGACAATGTCCACACCGTCACCCTGGATGCGCTGGGGCGGATGACCACCCTTCGCTTCTGCGGCACGGAAAACAACACCGTAGCGGGCTACAGTGATGCCCCGCTGCCCGTTCCGCAGACGGCGGATACCGCGCTGGCCCTGACGGCCCCGCTGCCGGTCTCACAGTGCGTTGTGTATGTGGCGGACAGCTGGATGCGGGAGGGAAGTGACAGGCTGCCGCCGCACGTCGTGACGCTGATGACGGACCGCTTTGACGGTGACCCGGAGCAGCAGGTTCGCCAGCAGGTGGCCTTCAGCGATGGCGCTGGCCGGATACTGCAGGCCGCTGTCCGTCAGGCGGACGGTGAGGCCTGGCAGCGGGCGGATAACGGTGCTCTGGTGACCGGTACGGACGGCTCACCGGCCACGGCACAGACGACGACACGCTGGGCGGTGACCGGACGCACGGAGTACGACAACAAGGGACAGCCCGTGCGGACGTATCAGCCGTATTTCCTTAACAGCTGGAAATACGTCAGCGACGACAGTGCGCGCCAGGACCTGTATGCCGACACGCACGAGTACGACCCGGTCGGCCGTGAATACCAGGTGAAGACGGCGAAGGGCTGGCTGCGCCGGACGCTGTTCACGCCGTGGTTTGTGGTGAGCGAGGATGAGAACGACACGGCCATCTGACGCGAGCAGCGCCGTTAACTCCCGCGCGGGCAGCCTGGCTGTCCGCGTTTTTCTGATGAACATACAGGATAACGCATCGATGAGCACATCGATTTTCAGCAACACCCCGTCGGTCACAGTGCTCGACAACCGTGGCCTGACCGTGCGCAGCATCGCGTACAACCGCCATCCTGACGCAATGGACGTCACGGATGAGCGCATCACCCGCCATCAGTACGATGCCCGCGGTTTTCTGGCGCAAAGCGCTGACCCGCGCATGCATGATGCCGAGTTGGAAAACTTCAGCTACCTCACCGACCTGACAGGCAATGTTTTGCGAACGCAAGGTGTGGATAACGGTACCACCATCAGCCTGAGTGACGCCGCCGGTCGGCCATTCATCTCGATCAGCAACATTGGCACCGCCAGTGATGGTAAGGAAGACAGAGGTCAGGCTGTGACCCGAACCTGGCAGTATGAGGACGTCAGTCTGCCCGGCCGTCCGGTAAGCGTTACTGAACAGGTTATCGGCGACTCCGCCCGCATCACGGAACGCTTCGTGTATGCCGGCAACGGTGATGCGGAAAAAGCCCTGAATCTCGCCGGGCAGTGCGTCAGCCATTACGACACAGCCGGCCCGATACAGACCGACAGCATTTCCCTTACTGGCATCCCGCAGTCCGTCACCCGGCGTCTGCTGAAGGACGCGGACACCCCGGTCACCGTGGTCGACTGGCAGGGTGATGACGCCACAGCATGGAACGACATGCTTGACAGTGAAGCATATGCCACCCTGATCACGGCGGACGCCACGGGGGCTGTGCTGACCACCACGGATGCAAAAGGCAACCTGCAACGGGTGGCGTATGACGTGGCCGGCCTGCTGTCGGGAAGCTGGCTGAAGCTGAAGGATGGCACGGAGCAGGTTATCGTAATGTCCCTGACATACTCAGCCGCCGGACAGAAGCTTCGCGAGGAGCAAGGCAATGACGTGGTGACCACGTATGAATACGAGCCGGAAACGCAGCGCCTGGCCGGGATTAAAACGGAACGTCCCGCCGGGCATGTCTCCGGTGCGAAAGTACTGCAGGACCTGCGCTATGAGTACGACCCGGTGGGCAATGTCCTGAAAATCACCAACGACGCGGAAGAGACCCGCTTCTGGCGCAACCAGAAAGTGGTGCCGGAGAACGCGTACGTCTACGACAGCCTGTAC